>JBBPBX010056714.1:0-22674 GCA_038048925.1 Garcialebias charrua | reverse complement strand
AGTAGCTATAATAAATATTTTATAAATTGGTTGTTAATAAGAATGTAAAAACTTATTCAGCATTAATAAACACTTTATAAAAGACCCAACAATTTTCATGAAAATTAAATGAAAACTAGGTCATCTGGACAGTTTCTTTTTGTGCGTGTGTGTGCTGAAACGTTTCACCTTCCATCCAGAAGGCTTCATCAGTCAAGGAAACACACAACACAAAACTGATTCTTCCCCCAATAGCTTACTCCAAAGTGGAACAAACCACACTGTAAAAAAATCTGTAAAAAAACAGGTAAATGAACTGTGGAAGTGTGAAGGAATTTTCCGTCATCATTTTTTACAGGGGTTTCTCCATTTTTTTTTTTTTTCGCGCAAAGCACCCTGGGAACAAGAACCTTTGAGAAGAAGCACGAAAGAGGACTCCATTTACCTGGCACCCTAGATTAACAGAAATTTATGTAAATTATACATTAAAAAAAACTGTTAAATTACGGGGAAAATCCGTTTTAGGGTTTACGGAAATATCTGTAAAAAAACGGAGAATGTACTGGCAGAAAATTACCAGGACAATTTCCGTTTTTTTATGGATTTTTTGGTCTCTTTGGCACGGCCCCTGCTCCGGTGCCAGCCCTCTCCCTCGACAGTCATGTCAAACTGGTTCAAAACCAACAAAGTCCATGCTCAATAATCCTGGTATACAATCCATCAATTTTCAAAGATGCTCGTTGTGAAGTTGTTTTCTTCTACATTTTCATAGTTAAATAAAGGTCATTGTTTAGGTTTCAATATCGAATGCTTTCATGTGTAACATATATTACTTGTCAGTTTTTCTGACTGTGCAATATTCCAAAATGAAAGTTTGGGCAGAATTTATCTGACCCAAATTCTTAGCATTTAATTTTAAACAAGTGCTCTCTTTTTAGGAGTTCAGCCAATAAATTGTGAGTGACGAAATTTATTGACAGTAAACGTTACTTATGTTGAATCAGCAGAAACTGAATCATTTAATAACAAATCAATAAATTACATCACATGAGGATAAAGATTGGGTCTGATTTTTCTTTCATATACAACTACTGTGGACAGATTTCAATTTAGAAACAACAGACAAGTAAAGTCATATTTACTTAATACTGCAGGCACATTACTTAGAATTTCTGGCTTCAGAAAATATAAGAAGAAAGTCTAGGAGGAGTAGGAGAGCAGAAATGGAATGAAGTAAAAGTTGTCTAAAGAACGTGTAACCAGCATTGCACATCCTCTGCTGACACCAGCTCGACCCGGTCCAGTCCAAGTTTGTAAACAAACAGCACTCTTTACCTTTGAAGTCTTCTTCTGGTAAGAGGGGGTTTCCAGACGATGGACAGAGACAGTTTGTTCGTCCCGCTCTCTCCAACAGCAGGTCGCAGGTTTGCTCACACTGTCTGTGTGTGTCGGCCTCAAATCAATCAGAGTGACGACGATGGGTTCTGGTTCAGTTTTTCTGCATAAACATTCTTCAGTAGGAATTCTTATTGGCAGCACGGTGGCACAACTGGTAGAGCTGCTGCCTCTCAGCGAGCAGGTCCCCGGTTCAAATCCCGGTCTGGGGGCCTTTCTGGGTGGAGTTTGCATGTTCTCTCCGTGCATGCGTGGGTTTTCTCCGGGTGCTCCGGTTTCCTCCCACAGTCCAAAAACAAGCATGTTAGACTGATTGGTGACTAAATTGACCCTGGGTGTGAGTGAGACAGGTCCCTCTTGTAAATGAGTCCCCGTGGCTCAACGAGGCTAGCCTGTATAAATAAAGGTTGAATGAATGAAAGAATGAAAAATTCAAGATGGAGCTTTTACAGCTGGAAGTGAACTTATAACAGGCGTGTTATAAGTCCTTTACTGATTACGTAGACCTTTGGCTTAATGGTCAGACGTACCAGTAGAAAAGGAGAAAGGCTTTCATCTCTACTTTCTCACCAGATTCTGACCCCGGACAGGAAGGGGGGCCTTTAATGGTACGTCCACACCTAACAGCGTTTCAACGGCAGGAGCGTCCAGTTTACATGCAAAGTCAATGGGGGACGCACCTCCAGCCGCGTCTTGGCGTCGGGCGTCACGTCACGTGCATGTTGAGCGTGCTGGAAAGCGTTTTCCGTGCACGTGAACCCGCGTCAGCCTCCAAAGCACGCCTTGAACATGTTGATGATTTCGCCGTTCAAACATTCAAACGCCGTTCAACTCTCCCTGATTGGTTGATCAGGGAGAGTCGGGGGGAGAAGAGAGGGGGAGAGTCCCTATGTGACGCGGAAACGAGGGGACGGGTATTGCGCAACTATGTGACGTATTGTTTGTGGGACACAGAAAAAACCCGCGGAGTCATGGACTATGGAAGAGAAACTCATTGTAGCTGTGTGTTCGCGACAAGTCCTTCACGACCAGTCAAGTCTGCTCCACAGAGACAGAAATAAAAAGCTCCTTGCCTGGCGGAGTGCAGTGAGGACTCGGTATACCGGTAAGCTCCTCCCACACACCCCGCCGCCACACCGCCGCAGTTTCGCGTTCTGGTCTGGACACCACTGTGGGTCCAGTGCGTGCACTTTGACGAGCTTTTTTGAAGTTTAAACGCTGTTAGGTGTGGACGTACCATAAGAGAAGAGGGTTGACTCCGCTAACTCCAACTGCTCATAGGTTGTTTTTTCGAGAACGGGAGGGATTTTGCTCGGTCAGAAAGCTGAAAATGTGAAGGCCATTTCAGGATAACAGAGAAGATAGTATTCAGGACAGCCAGACTCATAGCCACCAGTTCTAAAGATATTTAGATTAGGCTCTGAAAAGCTCAGCTTGACATAAATTTCAACTTTGCCATAGTTTTTGATTCATTATATGAAGAAGTGACCATCATTGGTAACAGCATAAAACATGATCAAACAATGACAAGTTATTCTCAGAATTAATTCAGAATTAACACACATTAAAAGAAAGTCTCTTCTGAAATAATGTGTTTTGATTCAAATAAATGTAATAAAAGTATTACTGTCCCTTCGGGAATAACTCCCAAAAAGTTCATTACTGAGAGCGATCAGAGAAGTGTTTCCAAGGCGGTTGTATCACTACACATGTTATTCCAAGAACTTTTAGGGATTGTTCCTGCAAATCTTTGTACAGAAACGCTTTTTAGAATTATTTACATGTACAACTTACAAAATAACATATTTGAAACATTAACATACAGTATATGAAAGTTGTGCATAGCGTGAAAGAGGAACGAACTCGGTCTTGCAGTTGTATTAATTACCGGTGACATGGTGCTCCCTTTGAGCGGCGCAGTGGGTAAAGCTGCCACCTCTCAGCGAGGTCACTGGGGGCTAGAAAACTTTCTGCATGGAGTTTTCATGTTCTCTCCGTTCACGTGTGGGTTTTCCCCGGGTAATCCAGTTTCCTCCCACAGACCAAAAACATGCATGTTAGAACTGATTGGCAACTCTAAATTGTGAGTGAGAGCGTGAACGGTTTTGTCTCATTTGTCTCTCCGTGTCCTTGTGATGGACTGAAGACATGTCCAGGTTGTCCCCAGCCTCTCTCACAGTGACTGCTGGATATGGGTACCATTTTGGGTGACCCCCGCCACCCAAAAAGGAAAAAGCGGGTAAAGATAACGAATGGATGGTGCTCCCTTGTGTTAACACCATATACGTGAGTAATAAAACTTACCCTTTCTGTTGAGTAAAGCTCAGTAGAATTGTTTTTTTTTTTGATTTTCTGGACTTATTAAAGGTTCTTTGGATTCATGTCACCAGCGTGACTTCAGAAAAAGCTTCAGGACGAGTGTGCAAAGACAGAAGCCGTAAAGGGAGAACATTCAACTCAAGAATGATGCAGGGACGAACAGGAGGCAGAAAATAATCTAAGGGATTCAGTACATGCAAACTTTGATGGTTTATTCTTTTAATAAATAAGGTTCAACTCTTTACCTGAATTTATTCTTTTGTCTTACTAATCTTTTAAGTTTTATTTTTTACATTTCTTCTTCCTTCTGGAAAACTACCATTACATACCAAACACCAGCGCGGTGCTGAAAGCCTGAAGGTTTTCTTCAATATCTGTCTTTTTTAATTTTTTTGTCCTGCAGCGAGCGTTGGAAGATTGATTTCTTAGATCCTCTTAAACACCTGTGGTGAGGTAGGCAGAGAAATAATTGCTTATTTTGTAACAGCACCCACCTTAATAAAGGGGCTTCAACACTTCAACTCCTGTGGAGATACAGTTAGTGAATTCCAGCCAGAAGTTTAGAGAAGCTTTTATTTCTATACAAGCACAGCTTTAATTGGGCTGAAAAGATTGCTGATGATTATTCTGTTGTTTATTAGTTTAATAACCATTGAGCCATAAAATTAGGTGGAAGGCGAGGACCATTACATTTCTTTTTTCGTTTGGTTTGCTAAGATGAAAGCATTTTAAGCTCAAGAACACTCATATTTTCTATAAGACACGTAAAAGGCCCAGTTATTCCACCAAAATCCTTTCAATCATTTATGAAAAGCCTATTCTTATATGTTTTGTTTGATATTGCAGAGTGAGAGACAGCCTTTTACTCGAGGACAAAGAGAAAACGTTTTAATTTACCAAAGAAATCAAGAAAAACCCAATCGTGTCGCTGTTTTGTGTTCATTTTTACAAGAACAGTTTTAACTTACAAAGAATTTAAGTGCATAACGTCGATCTGTTGAGCTCGACTCAGTTTTCTGTGGAACACAATGATTTTCTGCACTGACATTTAAAAACCCCACATCTCCTTGATGCCGTACCTTTACTGTACATTTGGTCAAATCAGGTCATCTTTATTATCAGTTTTAAAATGTCATTCTTTAATAATTCACAAAGGCCACTATAAAGCCAATGCACTGCCTAAAATAAGAGTTTTTGCAGATCGGGGTGTAGCCAGGGGTGCAATATGCATAAATGATGGAACTCCCAGCAGTCTGAAACAGCTCTTTTATTCTTCTCTGTGTGATCCGTGTGCATTTCCGCATTAATCTCCCCACTGCGGTGGGTCGAGATCCCAGGATGCAGCACTGCCTCCCAGCTGTAGGCAGGTGCAGGATGTCAGCTGCATCCTGTAGACTCATTGAAAAGATGACCTTTAACTAATCTAGATGTAGAATATTGCATATAAATAAAGGCCGGATCCCTCAGTCATCTGATCAGCTGGTGTCACAGAACAACACCGGATTCTTGCTTTGTTCAACAGATCATCACTTCTCCCAATTGTTTATTCCCTTTGAAAATATATTTTATTTAAACCTTGATAGGAACTATAATATTAAATGACTTTTCTCTTGACTTTTACTATGAAAAATGCAATAATAAAGTGGGGCACTCTCCAAGTCAGGGTTATTTGAATTAGTTATTAGAAACCGTATTGTTTTGAAGCCAATGCGATTTAATCAGGCATGCAAATGCATGACCTAAATTGCAAAAGTAATTATGTAGAGATGAAAGCTTTAAGAAACTATGCAACACTGCCACCTACTGAAAAATATGTTGTGTTCAAATGAGCTGTTTTGTTGGACCCGACTGCTAATCAAGCTGTACATGCAGTTTTAAATCACAGCTTGTTAGCGCTCAGAATGTTCCACCGATCATCCTCAGCTATGACACCAACAAATCTGGGTCAGTATATTTAATTATTTTATTAAGATCATTTTGCTACAGCAACCATTTTGAATTGGTCCAACTCTAAAATAAATAATCAGTTGAGGTAGTGACTACTTTCTTTAAGTTTCCTTAATTGTTCGTCTTTTGTCTGCATGTATTAAATTACTTTACATACAAATCACATATGACTATCTGCATTTCAATTATTTATTTTTCACGTCCAGAGGTTACATAACTCTAAAACTGAAATGTGCATTACACTTAGTAAGTGTTGGAAAAAAATAACTTGTATTCAAATGGTACATTTGCACAACGGTTTCACCCAAAAAGGCACTGAAGACACACAAGTACGGTTATAATAATCTCACTTGTGCCGTTAACAATGCTAGAAAATATTACAATGATCGACTAGTGAACTATGTATAGAAATAAACAATTATCAACATTACTATGTACTCTTGAGTTTTTTTTATTTTTTATAAACAATCTTTATTTGAATGGTTAAAAGCTAGTAAGACAATAGTGGTGTTGTTGTAGCTAAAATATATATTATATAAATACAACATATTTTAAGTGTACAATTTTTACTCCCTTTGTGGCCAAAGATGGTCCACGATTTGTGCAAGGAGAAAAAGCAATGTCCGAACAACCTGCATTCAAAGCACAACTCTTTTTTCAAAATAAATCACACTTTTGGAATAAATTATCTTCAGTACAATTTCTAGTACAAAACAGCAGAGGTTATTTTTGTCCAGATGTAAAATGCACCAACAGCTGCTGACATTTATTGCTAAAGGTCTGAAATTAAACAATACAGTTGTGATTGTCTGAACGTTGAAGTTTTGTAATCGGTCTTTTTTTTTGTGTGCGTCTGTCACTGTGACAGGAGAGCTCTCTGCACTGCTGAGTCCCACAAATTGCAACAAATGAAAAGAGTGAAAAGTTCTTCGTACAAAATCTTGAGCGGTGGGGACACTCAAGTGGCATCGCGAATGGAAACGTGGCACACTTGAGACAAAGGACAAATGAAAAGAGGTCATGAATTCTGAGCTCTTCTGTGGTGGGTTAGAGCCGGTCGGTTTTTACCTGAAGACACAGGCAAGCGAGGTAACCATCTTAAGCATCAACGGTATTCAGACTTAGCAGCAGCGCTCCTTCTCTCCCATCACCTTCTCTCACATTCAGGAACGAGAAAAACTTTTGCACCAAAACTGTGCAAATAATGAGACTATGTGACTTGGTAAAATGTGAAATAACTGCAGTTATTGTAGTGGGTAACTGGAATTACATTTATGCACCACTCCTCTGCACACAGAGGGCACTTCTGAATCCTCTGGCAGTCTTTCCTATTCATCACATGCTTCTTCGTGATCGGTACAAAGGGAAGAGCTGCGAACAGCTTCAGGAAGAGTTGACCTGATCGTTTCTTCTTCCTCATTTGTTTAGAGTGATGGAGACGTAAGATGTAGGTATGTAGCCTTCATCGCCATTGTTCTTTTGCACACGAGTCCAACCATCCCCTTTATCCTCTTCTACCACAGCCAGCACTTCCCCTTCCCGCATAGAGATGGTTCCTTCACTCGCACCTGAGAGGGGGGAAAGAGTGACAAGAGACATCCATGTGATATTTTAAAACAAATTTGCAGAACTATGAGGGGGAAAATGAATGAATAGTTCAAAAATGCACTCCGATTGGTCAGTGAATTTATTTTCATAGTGCCAAAGACTGTAACTTGTATTAGAAATCAAGCTACGTTGATTTAGAAACCACTTACCATATTTTTCCCCATGTAAGTCGCACCTTTTTGAATAAATTTGCAAGTCTTGCGACTTATACACCGAATCGATTAATACAAGTGTTTTTTTCCCATATTTATAACGCAATTTTTGGCTGAGATCTGACGATTTTATTCATTCGGACATGAAAAACATGAAACATTATCAGTTGCAGCCACTACAGGGCCCTCAAGCCTTATGGCAAACCAAATGTCTCATTAATAGGTAAAAGTGGCTATTAATGAGACACTCAGCTTGCCATACAAAGCCACCTTCGTCTCGCTCCGGAACTCCTGGAGCAAATGTCAAATCAGCTGCATTTCACCGCACCACCCAGGCAAAATGCAGCTGATTTGACTGTTAAAGTGCATTTATTAAGGAAAAGTTCAAGTGAAACACGCATTTACTACAATGTCAAGCAAACAAATAATTGTTTTTAGGTGGTTATCTTGTTAATTTTTTGTTAAAAGTCCTCCCGTGTGCTAGCCTGGTTGTAACCAGACCCTTGTCCTTCACTTCGCTTTGGACTAGGGTCTGGCATTCCTCCCATTGAAAACGATTTCTCCTGGAGATTTTTGAATGGACCAATCAGAGAACAGAAGGTGGAGTTTTGTTAGTTTAGCCTGGCGAGGTCCAGGCTATCAGATAAATTGCTCAGAAACCACTCGGTGGATATTTTTTCTGCCACCAGTGTGTAATTATATGGCTCTAATTTACTGACTGTTGGCCTAGATAAAACATTTGAGATAAAATTCGATTTTTTATCATTTATTTTCGTAGCGCACCCGAGGCTGTTTGGAAAATGTCAAACCGAAACTATTTAAATCCAGCAGATTTGACCATTTCGTGAATTGATTTAGGAACTGTTAAGCTCAGGAACACTTCTGATATAACGTCAGCTAAGAAATATATTTTTTATCAGCAGAGAAATAATAGTTTTTTACCTTGTTTTGATGAAAATTCCTTCGTGGCGGCAGCCATTTTGAATGACGACGTCAGTCGACATCGTTCAAAACTCCGCCTTCTGCTCTCTGATTGCTCAGGAACACTTCTGATATAACGTCAGCTAAGAAATATATTTTTCTCAGCAGAGAAATAATAGTTTTTTACCTTGTTTTATTGAAAATTCCTTCGTGGCGGCAGCCATTTTGAATGACGACGTCAGTCGACGTCGTTCAAAACTCCGCCTTCTGCTCTCTGATTGGTCCGGTCAAAACCTACCGGAGATATCCTTGTCTATGGGACAAGTCCCAGACTGTGCAGTGAAGGGAAATGAGAATTGAGCGGAGCTGTGCAGGAAGGCGAGGGTCAGGCTACCCGTGTGCACTCCTGAGGCCATTTTGGCAGCCAATCAAAACGTTTCCGGGTGGTCCGTGGTGACGCATAATAGATGCGAAGTGACGTATTAATGTTTTTTTCACTTTATAAGACATTTTTGGACTGATGCGACTTATACGGCAGAAAATGCAGTAGTTGAAACTCTAACATACCAGGGAAGCTGTACATGGCTGTGCATCTTCCTATAGGAGATGCTAGTTCCTCGTCTTCAAAATCATCATCAAACTCGGCATAGATGGCTTGAGAAGAATCAGCAGGAGTTCCATCAGAATGAGCTCCATCAGGGCTGGAAAAAAAACAAACAAATAAACAAACCACTTTCTTTGCACAACTAACCTGATTTTGTGTTTCAAGCATTATTTTTTCTGGTGGAAGAAATAATCTTACCTGAGCGCATCGTGAGCACCATTATTGTTAAAAGTGTGGGTTTTCCATCGCGTTGTTTCACCTCGAGCTCCAGCTTCTGTCAACCAGTTCTTGATAAAAAGGACAGAAGAATAAAAATATGCTTACTGTGTTAAATGCTAGGGGTGTAACGGTACGCTAAAATCACATTTCGGTTCGGTTCAATTACAAGGAGGGCTCGGTTCGGTTTATTTTCGGTTTATTTTCGGTACAAAAAAAAAAAGACAAAATAAAGACTTACAAAATGTTTATTTTGAAAATATGCCAAAAATATGTTTGTATTGTATTGTAGTAATAAATAAAAGTGACCCATTTGGATGATATTTTAAATAAACAGCACTCTACAATAAATAAATTATATTAAAAATAATAAAAATCTTAATGAATACAATAACAGTCAGAACCAGAACAATAAGCAGCAACAGACTGTTTACAATCTTAACTAATAAAGTTTTTGTCCAGTAGCACCAGTGTGGCTGTATTTGTCCTCATTACTCACAACCTCTTCTTGGTGGGACTGGTCCTGGAACAGTTCCAGAGTTCAATTCAGTCATCACACACTTCTTAGCTGCAGCAGGTGATCTCTGGTGGATTTCCCTGAAGTGGAAGGAGAGCAGCTACCTCTGTAACTGGAAATACTGGAAATAAAACACAGAGGTAAAAAAATAAGTTAATAAGATTATAATTTTAAATAATAATAAATTATAAATAATAATTATAATAAAAGAACAATACCTCTTGAACGGTTGAATATCTCACTCATCATCAGGGCAGGGTTTAAATCAGCTCCAGGACTTGTTGACCATCAGTTTTAGTTTTTTCATAAAGAGCTGAACTTTTTGACTTAAGTGTTGACGTGATGGATGTCTCATAGCAAGGATCAACTGTGCATTAAAAACTTTCAGACTTAGATTCAGAGCTTTAAAAACTCATACAGTTTGTGTTATTGATCTGGACCCATCTAAATTACCTGATGAAGTTGTTTAAATGCAGCTGTGTTGTTAGCGCACTTTGTAGAAGTTGTTTAAATGCAGCTGTGTGGTTAGCGTACTTTGTAACAGCTCGTTCACGTTCTGATGACGTAGTTTCCAGCGCGTTCACGTTAGACGTGTTGCTGCTGCAGATCCAGTCTTCATGAAAAAACGTCCACACACACAGCTTTGTGCGCTCGTCTTTTAACAAGAAAACCATAACGTTAACAAACAGGAAACCGCAGCGAGAAGCTAACGGCTAATGCTGCGCGTGCTGCGAGATAATAGCTCCGTGCTGAAACGCGCCCAGGAAATTTTGTTCCGCGGCGCACATATTAACATTCAATGAGTGAAAAAATAACCGTTTCGGTACAGCACGTTCGGTTCGGTCCACCTCCGTACCTTTTCGGTTCGGTACACCAACTACAACCGTTACATGCCTATTAAATGCACTTAAAAGTGAGAGTTGTAGCTCTTTTGATCAAACCTAGAAAATATGATGTGCTGTCTTGTGCAATTTAACAAAATGTCAGAGAACATGTTGAAGGACTCTCAGCTATAAGCACTTCAAATTGTAGCATAATACAGGTAGTCCTCGGGTTACGACGGTCTCGAGTTACAACATTTCGTGGTTACGACGGATCTCCCATAAAAATTAAAAAATATATTATTTTTTTAATTACGCAGTTTTACGTCATAAACGGAATGCGGAATACGGCGGATGGACCGGTTTTACGTTGTAAACGTAGCGGCGGAGGAATACTGCACTGTACTCTCTAAAAAAGCTAAGTCTGGTCCTCTGGACATTCAAAAAACAAAACAAAACTGTACTGTGAATGCGGTTTTACGTCGTTAACGGAATGCGGAATACGGCAGATGGACCGGTTTTACGTCGTAAACGTAAAGCAGTGGCGGAAAATATTGTACTTCACACGGTGGAGCGGCGGAAAATATTGTACTGTACGCGGTGCAGCGGCGGAGGAACACTGTACTGTACTGCGAACGCGGTTTATTAGGCATGTAACGGTTGTAATGGGTGTACCGAACCGTTTCGGTACAGCACGTTCGGTTCGGTCCACCTGCGTACCGTTTTGGTTATTTTTTCACTCATTGAACGTTAATATATGTGCCGCGGAACAAAATTTCCTGGGCGCGTTTCAGCACGGATCTATTATCGCGAAGCACGCGCAGCATTATTAGCCATTAGCTGCTCGCTCCGGTCTCCTGTTTATGAATGTTATAGCTTTCTTGTTAAAAGACGAGCGCACACGCAGCTTGTGTGGACGTTGTTTCATGAAGACTCTGCAGCAGCTGACCGTGGTAAAGTTAGTTTTAAGTTGGATATTCGAGCTCCGTGGCTTCAGGGGTGCGTTGCTCTCGCCCGAAATCAGACTCCATGAAGCGGACTGACGAGAGCAACGCACCCCTGAAGCCACGGAGCTCGAATATCCAACTTCCAACTTAAAACTAACTTTACCACGGTCAGCTGCTGCGTGACGCAGCTCTCTGCAGCAGCAACACTACGTGAACGCGCTGGAAACTATGTCATCGGAATGTGAACGAAGAAACATTGCAGAAACACCGCTAAAAGCAGCTGCATTTAAACAACTTTTATCAGGTAATCAGAGCGGTCCAGAGCAATAACACAAACTGTATGAGTTTTTAAAGATCTGAATCTAGTCTGAATGTTTTTTATGCGCAGTTGATCCTTGCTATGAGACATCCATCACGTCAACACTTAAGTCAAAAAGTTCAGCTCTTTATGAAAAAACTAAAACTGATTGTGAACAAGTCCTGGAGCTGATTTAAGCCCTGCCCTGATGATGAGTGGGAGATTCAACCGTTCAAGAGGTACATGTATTGTTCTTTTATTATAATTATTATTTATAATTTATTATTATTTAAAATCATAATCTTATTAACTTATTTTTTTTACCTCTGTTTTTTTATTTCCAGTATTTCCAGTTACAGAGGTAGCATGTCTCTTCCACTTCAGGGAAATCCACCAGAGATCACCTGCTGCAGCTAAGAAGTGTGTGATGACTGAACTGAACTCTGGTTGTGAGTAATGAGGACAAATACAGCCACACTGCTGCTACTGGACAAAAACTTGATTAGTTAGATTGTAAACAGTCTGTTGCTGCTTATTGTTCTGACTGTTATTGTATTTATTAAGATTTTTATTATTGTTAATATAGTTTATTTATTGTAGAGTGCTGTTTATTTAAAATATCATCCAAATGGGTCACTTTTATTTATTAATACAATACAATACAAACATATATTTGGCATATTTTCAAAATAAACATTTTGTAAGTCTTTATTTTGCCTTTTCTTTTTTTTTTGTACCGAAAATAAACCGAACCGAGCCCTCCTTGTAATTGAATCGAACCGAAATGTGATTTTAGCGTACCGTTACACCCCTAGCGGTTTTACGTCGTAAACGGAAAACGGAATACAGGTACAGCGGATGGACCGAGGAGAACGGCGTCAACAGCATCCTGGTAGGCCATTAACTCTTTTTCCCCTTCATTATGGCTCCCAAACGTATGTGTTTTTTGATAATTATGTAGGGTACTGTGTTAGGATAGGCTAAGTGCTTGGTAATACAGTACTGTACATGTATATGGTGCAGTATGTACATATATTCCGACTTGTGTCGAAAATCGGTTTATGCCGCCATGTAGGAACGGATCTATGTCGTAAGTCGAGGACTACCTGTATCTGTAAAATGACTACCATACTTTTCAGACTATAAGGCGCACTTAAAATCCTTTAATTTTCTTAAAAATCAATGGTGAGCCTTATAATCCGTTGCACCTTATGTATTAATTCTGATTGTGCTTACTGACCAAACTGATTGTATGTGGTTATTGTGAAGGAGTTGAATAAAGTTTGACATATTCGACTGTTTTGTTTCGCTTAATGCACCTTATAATCCGGTGCTCCTTATAGTCTGAAAAATATGGTAAATTATAGCCTTTTATGTACAGTATATTATTAAAAGTTCAGCTGGATATGGCAGCCATCTTGAATTGGCTCCAAAAGTTAATCAGTTGTAGAGGTTCATCCACTTATTCCCTAAAAGTTTCAAAACACATCCAGTAATTTATGAGATGTTTTGCTAACAGAGTTCACTTCAAATCAAAGTTTTAAACAAATATTTTTTTGCAAATTAGCGCTCAAAATGTGCACTGGGGATCAGTCTGAGCTACACACTGGATTCGTAAAATTGACCAAGCTACAGGCAAGTTAGTGTTTTCCGTCGGTGGTAGCCATCTTTAATTGGGTAGAGCTTAAAAGTCATGCAAATACAGGTAGTTGTGCAACCACAGACTATTTGGGGCAAATGTCAGTGAGATTTATCCAGTGGTTGAGATATTTTGTAAACAGACCTATATATACACACACACACTCACACACATACAAAGACAAGGCAAAAGCATCGTCCGATTCGTCCCCCTTTACTTTTCAGTGAGAGGCAGTTTTGTGTTATTTTGTTATCATTATAAATAGACGCCTGTATTTTATGAATAAACAACAGGGGGGAGAATTACCTCATATTTGCTCGTCTCTCCTTTGAGCCGCTCGATGTTCTGAGACGTCTGACTGATTTGGGATGCAAGAGTAGCCGGATCTCCCATTTGAGGGTTTTTCTCATAAACATCTTTCATCTTTCCGAGCGCTTCACTAAGTGGAGAAAAGAAAAGATGGCAACAAGAGCAAGGAGAAGTGAAAGTGACTTTTTGGAGAAAATCTGCTCACTGCAGAGCTCAGGGGCGGGTAAACAATTCAGACACACACGGAGAACACAGAGTTGTTTACACTGCATGAATATTGTATCCACATTTCCTGCAGAGAAACTCTCACTTTGTTACTAATGCACACAAATACACGCAAATACACACCTCTGATCTACTTCCTTCTGCAACTCTTTGGAAATTTCCTCTAATTTCAGTTGCAACCGTTTCCTGCGCTGTTCTGGCGGAAGATGGCCAAAGTCTTCTGTCACCGTGGGCTGTGCGAAGTCACAGGAAGGGCGGGTTAGCACAGAAAATTCGACATTTCATCAGCTAAAGCAAAAGAAACAGGCAAACTGATGAGAAACACCAAGACTGTGGTTTGAGATCAGCTCACAAGACACAGTTGAATCAGTTTTCAGTCACTTTAGGGTTTGAATTAATAAAAAGCCAGTGATGAGCAGATTATCAGTGAGCTGAACACAAAACCTTCACCCGTGTACTGGCAGATACAATGTAGCACCCATTATAAGTTTGTAGTTTAATATTTTTAAGAAAAGAAACAAAGCTAAACAATAAATCAATAATTATAAAAAGGCTTGGATGGGAAAAGTTAGGAGCCAAAGTGCACAGAAAATCTGTTTTTTGTTGTTGTTCAGCTTCCTTTGTGTCAACCAGCATCCACCCTCCCTCCACCACCAGATGGCCACCTCTTCCATTTAAACTTAAAAATACTTTCTTGGAGCACAGAAACATTAGAGAAGGAAAACTACAGAATAAGTGCCCGTGTTTGTGTCAAACAAGTGAGAACCCCACACCAGCTTTGGAATTATATTACAGTACCATGACCTTGTCTGGGGTAAATTTCTGTGGGGGGCAAAAAGAAACAACACATGTAAAAAAATAAACAAATGTTTCTTGCCAAACGTTGAGCTTCCTTTATTTTAACCCACATATGCTTGAAAAAAAATCTAATGTTAGTTTAAACATGTAAAATCTGTTAATCGTTTGAGGAGTTTAGCAACTTTTGGACAGAAACAAGCCACTAAAGCCACTTCTCCACGGCTTTAATCAGTTCGCATCAACTCGGCATCGGCCAATTGTGTCTCCATTACCTGTTCCTGCTCAGTTCCCTTATCAGTCATGTCACTCGGTGCAACATAAATGCTATGGGAAATTGCACTCCGCGCGATTACCTGAAGGAATACAATCACGCCTTTACGGCAGGGGCGTCAGCGTCACGCCAGAGACCCCGCCCTCTGGGTACTTAAGCCGCTGACGCCCATCCATCATTCTCTTATTGCCCTTCACCTCGCTTAAACCTGAACTCTCTCTCTTCGCGGGACTTCTCTGTTGCTTCATCGCTTGACCAGAGGTGAGCTTGCTCCCTACACAGGGCGTACAGAGAATTATTCCTGCGTACTGCTGGGCTAGCGAAAGCTAGTCCGGCACATTTTTCCTTAACCCCAAAGTTTTTTCTTCTCCCCTTTCCCCAGACTGCTTCGCTCGACGGCGCTAACTGCGTCACACCGCAACCTCTGCTAATTCGTAGCAGGCTAACCAGCAAAGCGACGCGACTGAGGAGACGTCTCAAATAAAAAGAAAAAAGATTTTGGAAGGACTCGCTCGTCTTATCTCGGACATGCCTCCGGAGAAAGGAAAGCGAAAGACAAGACTTCTGAAAAAGACCAGCAGGACGGCGAGCCCAACCTCACGCGCCTGCCCCAGCGGATACAGTTTTTCACTCTCAGCGACGGACACCCACGAGGCCTGTCCCGTCTGCTTGGGGATGCTGCATGCGAAGATGGCGCTGGACGCGCCCGACTCTTGCCCACACTGCAGTCAGATGCTGGAGGCGGTGAGGAGGCACCGGGCGGACTTCGTCGCCAAGGCCATGGGGGCTGCTGCGGCGCCAGCAGACCCGGACACTACTGAACCTCTCACTCCCACGCCGGAGCTCGAGAGCATGGCTCTGGATGACAGCACCTGAGTCGAATGGGGTGACAGCCCAGATGTGCTGGCTTCCATGGTGGACTTAACAGTTGAATTCGACACTCGAGGCATGATGAACGAGGACGAGATCTCGATTTCAGCCTCAGGTGAATTTTCTGTGGATGACGCCGACGTCGAATACGAGGAACAGAGAGAAGACCTCTCCCGCACCCCGGTGCCTGTGCTCCCGGAGACTGACTTTTCCATCCCTGCTCTGTTCGACTTGTGTCACAGAGCAGCGGACGCACTACAGATACCATGGCCGGAGCCTCCACCTCGTCAACAGGTCACGAGGTTGGCAGGAAATTATTTTTATTCAAAGCAGCAGACCGCCACGAGGCAAAGGATGCCCGTCTTTCCGGACTTCCTCACAGAGCGGACTCGCACCTGGTCTCAGCCCAGAGCTCCCATGCTGCTGCCGCTCTCGCAGTTTCTCGACGTGGACGGGATGGATGAAGTGGGAATAGCCAATGTGCCTCAAATTGAAGACACGCTGGCGTCCCATCTGGCTTCCAAGTCATCCGGGACAAAACTAACTCTCCCCAGCAAAGCCTGTCGAGCCTCAGCTTCTCTGCTCGAGAAATGCTACAGAGCTCAGGGCCTCGCGGCGCGCGCAATGAACGCGTCCGCCATGATGCAAGCGTACCTGGCTGAAAAACTGCAGGAGCTCCAGATAACGACAGACAAGCAAGCTGCCGCTGACGTGCTGGATGAAGCCCGCAGGGCAACAGACTTTGTGCTCCGCATAATGGGAACAGCAGCTGTTGCACAAGGCAGAGGCATGGCTGAGGTGGTCATCGCAATACGCCATCTGTGGATGACCATGACTGACCTCCCGGAGGGACAAAAAATTCATTTTCTTCACCATTCGATAGAACCGACGGGATTGTTTGGAAAAGCTCTGGATCGAATTCAGACCAGGCTGGATCAGAGGCGCAAACAGGCTGAAGCTCCCCCCAGGGAGTCAGCTGGTAGGAGAGCCCCGCAGCCTCGACACCACTCAGCCGCACGTTCCCCACCGCAAAAGCGGCCGGCATACGAGGCCGAGCACCGGCAGAGACCACCGCCGGGCTCACCCCGGACCGAACACGCCTGGAGTAAAAACAGATTTGTTCCCCGCCAGGCGGTCCGACACAGAGCCTCTTTGACGAATCGGGACACCAGACAGAAGCGTGCCTGATGAACCAGGCCTGCTTCTTGACTTTACACGATCACCCGCCCACGCGGTATGGGAAATGATCTTTTCACGTCCAGACTTTGTTTGTAGCACGGTACAAAAAGCTGGTGACTTTGCTTTAGACACAAATCATGTTCTTTCTGCTGTGAGTGACATAAAGTCAAATATGTCGTTACACATAAGCACGAATAAAGCTCAAAAAACAGCCCCTCTCTGTTTTCTTGACTCACAAAAAAAAAAAAACAATAACATCAGCAGAACAGTCCCCTCTGTTCTTCCAGCCGATATAAAGGGCGGGGGCCATCATCCCCCCCTCCCTCACGGCTCACGGGGTGTTAGCCTAATCGATAAACCCCAGCAGGGTGCCTCGGTTCTGTTGCAACAGACAGGCCCAGAGGCACCTGCAAGCAAGCCCGTAACTCCTCACAGAGACAGGTGAGGGGGGTCACGTGCTCCATCCCCCGCTCCGTTGTAAACCACGGGGCCGGCAATACACAAATCAAACAAACCTGTGACACATCCGCGCTCCAGGGGTGCACACTGACCCGACAGAATCTGACAACCCACTTTCCTGACCACCTATTTATCGGATGCCAGTAAGGGACAGGGGGGCCACGACAGAAGCCCGCAGGCCAACACCAGTATCACACGTTCACAAAGGCAGTTGTGATGAAACTGTAGCATGTGTAAACACTCAGTGCAGAACAGAAATGGCACAGGGGCTAAATCAGACTCCTCTTCCCTTTAATTGAAGAGGACTGAACTCTCTGTCACCAACCAATCTAAAGTCTGCTCAACACAAAGGACCATCTCCACACTCTCATGCTGAAGCTGTCCCCTTATCCTCAACGGGCGACACGCCATGCTCAAACAGTGATCCTGTAGCGTGTGACCACGCTCACTGGGCTGACTCAGTTCTGCTCTTAAACGACACCCCTCCAACGGGTGAGACACAGCCCCCCGGAGGTTCGTCAGGCTCTAGGGCTCTGTTGAGACCGGAGACCAGTAAACCAGACCCAACCAAGAAATGGGCTGGAGTCAGGAGATCTGCTCGTTTACAAAACTTGCAACCCCTCCGATCCATGTTCCCTAACAAAAAGAGGAAAAAAAAGACATTCTGTTCAGCTTTTGTCTAATAATGACAGCAGATTGCCTCTGGACACTCTCGATCAGAGTAGTATGACGGTACATCTGCAGGAAGGCCCTCTCCCCAACGTGGTTAGCCTTCAAGGGACCACAGAAATTAGGGCCCTTGAGGGAGAGCTGGTTCCACCACCTGCTCCTCTCCAGGGATTCTCCACGTCACCAGAAGGAACACTTTTGCCACTTAGGCTGAGAACTGTGGCAAATTTCAGCTTGGTGGCGGAGAGGAACAAGCTGGTAGCCTCAGGCCTGCCCGAGAACGTGGTAAATACCATTCAAAATGCACGAGCTGTGTCAACACAGTCTCTCTACGCCCGGAAATGGCGTATTTTTTAAGCTTGGTGCACAGAAAGAAATATTATTTCTTATTCATGTGACTTGGCCTAGCTCCTCACCTTTCTTCAGGGCCTGTTGGAGAAAGGTCGCTCTTTCTCAACGATTAAGGTGTTCTTATCAGCAATTTCAGCTTGTCACGAGGGCTGGGGGAGCAAGACGCCTGGCGCGCACCCGCTCATAATAAGATTTATGAAGGACGTGCTAAGGAAGAGACCCCCCAGTAGGATCTTGACCCCTGGATGGGATCTTAGTATGGTCTTGGGGGCTCTCTGTGACCCCCATTCAAACCACTGAGCGAGATTAAGATAGATTTATTATCTTATAAGACCGCTCTTCTCCTAGCTCTTTGCTCGGCGAAACGTGTGGGTGACCTCCATGCTTTGTCCGTACATACAATGTGTACCAGGTTTGCCCCTGACGAGTCAAAGGTCACCCTAAGGCCTAATCCTGCATATGTCCCCAAGGTTTTGACTTTAAACCCTAGAAGTCTGGACTTTGATCTCTCTTCTTTTCCACCTGCTCCCGTCCTCACTCAGGAACAGGAAAGGCTGAAGGCTCTCTGCCCCGTGAGAGCTTTAAGCACTTACATGCAGAGAACAGTCGAATGGAGAATAACAAATCAACTGTTTGTGTGCTTTGCTGCACCAGCTACAGGGAAAGCCCTATTGAAGCAACGCCTCTCACATTGGGTGATTGAGGCCATAAAAAAGGCGTACAGTAGCAAAGGTCAACAGGTGCCCTCTGGAGTGCGCGCTCATTCTACTCGGGGCTTGGCCACCTCGTGGTCATTGTTCAAGGGTGTACCAGTTGCAGACATCTGTGCTGCTGCAAACTGGAGCTCAACAAACACTTTTGCAAAGCATTACAGTTTGGATGTTACTGCGTGTGATGTCACTCAGGCTGTCCTTTCTAACACACAGTAGAAAGCAGCCTTGAGATGCCTACTGAATAAAGGCAGACGTTCACACTAGCATGCATTTTACTGAGCATTTCAAGGGCGTGATTGAATTACGTTCCCATAGCATTTATGTTGCACCGAGTGACATGACTGATAAGGGAACTGAAAGTTATGCACCATAACTCATGTTCCCTGAAGAAAGGGAACGAGGTGCAACATACCTGGCCCTTTCAATGCTGAAAGCTCTGTGAATTGCATTTTGGAGAATGATTGATGAGCGTCAGCCGCTTAAAAGACATGACCCACCATGTTTTCAAATTGCATCGCCATTAATATTTATTAGTTTATTTAAAAATAAAACAGGAGCGTTTATTTATATTGTAGAGAAATAACGCTAAATGTGTTATTTCATGATTTATAGCAGATTTTAGCAGAAGCTCCGGGAAAATCTGCCCCTCTCCATATATGGGCATTCACATCACTCAAGTATCCGCCTTGGAGTTACAGGCGGAGTTATAATAAGCATTCATCAACTTCCATGAGCGAGGAAAAAAAAGCGAAGCATTTATAAATATTCCATAAATCTGCCTGTTGATTAATCCTGCGGTCGCTCACTGATGTCTATCATATTCTGAGCGAGCATCCATCTGCTTTTTATTCTCTCCCCGTGACCAGACAGGTCGGGAGTACAGAAAGACAACCGCGCGCGTGCTCCCCCGTGCTCCCCGCAACAAGGCTGGGACGGAGCCGAGCCCTGAGTTGGCACGAAGGATCTTCAAAGGTGAGCAGGGAGAAGACGCGCGCGGCTCGCCCCTCTGGGCAGAGGAGTGAAGCAGCAACAGTCCGCAGCGGTGTTATATCTTATTAAAAAGTTCTATAAAATAAATATAAAATAAATAAAAAATAAAAACAGAGCACTGGTCCAGCTGTACACACAAATGCACCAGGAAATATGCAGTTTTAACTCCCACTCTCATAAACCTCCATGGAAACTCACTCCTGCCTTCTGGGTGGAGACGTAACTGAAGTCACTTCACACTTCGGCACTCTTCGGCCGGGTTTCCGGATTCATTCGGGACTCGGTTGTTTTTTTGTTGTTGTTTTTTTAACCCTCGCCTGGCCCAAATGCAAAAATGAAAATAGACATCAAATTAAACTACAGTAATTGTCCAATATGGTGAATTGTTACTGTCATGGTGGGTGTTGTCCTTTAAGTACCCAGAGGGTGGGGCCTCTGGCGCGACGCTGAGCCCCTGCCATAAAGGCGTGATTGTATTCCTTCAGGTAATCGCGCGGAGCGCAATTTCCCATAGCATTTATGTTGCACCTCGTTCCCTTCCTTCAGGGAACATGAGTTATGGTGCATTACTTTCAGTTTTTGGACCTGCTTCAACCGTGGTACCAAGCGAGCTGAGCTGAGCAGGCGATTTTGATGTCAGCAAACAGCATCCTGTGGATTGGCCCGATGACTCAAGGCTGTACAGTAGTCCCTCGCTACTTCGCGGTTTGTTTATTGCGGATTTTCAAAATAAGATTGGACATGACATGAGTCAACTGATGCATTCAAAAAAAAGTCGTAAGATTTATCTCTTCAAACAGTCTTATGGTTAATTGTGCTTATTGATTTTAGAGTTTATCATGTGTAAACTTTTTGTACAGCACTTTGAGAGTTATTGATTTTATTATGATTTTAGTATGTTTATTCTTTTTTGTAAAGCACATTGTGATTTTTAGGTCTGTGAAAGGTGCTATATAAATAAAGTTTACTTACTTACTTACAATTGGCTGATTGATGGATGAGCCATTGGTTGTTTATCTAAAATAAATTATTTTAAATGATTTTGCACCATGTGTGAAGCCCACAAGTGGAAGGGGAAGCTCCCTCCTGCAGCTGATCAGCTGATCTCCTTCTCTGCCAAGCACACACGTTTCTCCTGCTGCGGCTTTATGGAGGGTTAACCCTTTGCTGTCCAGATGCAGCAATCCACTTTTGTCTTCCAACGTAAAATTTAAAGTGTCACATTGCAAAAATTATCATAATCACAAAATATAAAAGTGTTAAAGGTTATTTTTAAATATTTTAGAACTTCTATTTTTACAGTAGTTGTTGACGTGTAATTGATCAATGTCTGCTTTGTGCTGCAGAGCTGAAGCTGTGTGACATCCCTTTAACGTCCTGCTGCACTTCTCTACAATTTAAATTTAAATACTGAAACAGTTTTAATAATCAATCCATGCTGCATGGATTGATTATTTAAAATGTTACAGTATTTAAATTTAAATTGTTTATTTAAGGAGGGAGATTGGGAGCAACAGGTGATGAGTGTGATTACAGTTTGGCACATTGACAAAGTTTACTGAACTTTAACTTGGACTAATGTATTCCTACTTCAGGGTTTTTCACTTATCGCGGGTGGGCGTGGTCCTAAACACCCATGACAAAAGAGGGACTACTGTACTTTCAAACTCCTCATGAGGCGCCATTTTCAAACTGATTGTTGCAGAGCGTACTTTCCCAAGACAGAGGTGGCGAGCTGCAAATCCCACGTAATCCCATGGACCAATGATGAGGTGCAAACCTTTATATCCATTTTGGATGGCGAGTGCATGTGAGCTTGACGGAGCCACGAGGAACTAGCGAGTGTACCAGGACGTGTCTGACAAACTGGCCACCCACGGCTATGCTTGAATGTATAAACAGTGTCGAGAGACTCGAGACCATTAAAAAAATCTGACGAATGCCCCTTTTGCACTAATGATCATGCCCAGAATCCCACCCAATGAGTGAGGGGCACACTCAACGCTTGAAGAACTGAATAGAAATTATGCGATTAAGAGTGATACAGTACTTAACAATGGAGAAGCGGCTTAATAGTGGAGGTGTCCTAGTACCCGAATCAACTCCTCTTGTCACTCACCGATCTCTTGAGTGTCCTGAAGGAAGAGATTCTGGGTTTGACTGACTTATTGATCTCCTTCAAACAGTGCGACAGGGAGTCCCGGCCAAACTTGGGGGAATGGGGTCCGTTAGAGGGTGAAGCGTCAGGGTGTGTGAAGAGAGGACTGAGTGTGGAGGAGAGCTGGGGTTGGGCAAAAGAACCAGCACCCGACAATCGAGTATGCAGGTATGAGATGGTGTATGAGGGAGAGAGGGGGGAGGTGGGGATAACAGAGAAAACAAGGAAGACAAAAACAAAAAACAAACATGGTGACAAAGGAAAGAAAAAGACACCATCAACACCTTAAAGCGCACCACAATGCATGGAAGACAGCACA
>JBBPBX010056713.1:0-16449 GCA_038048925.1 Garcialebias charrua | reverse complement strand
TCCATATTTTCCTAACAGTCCACTTTGCTCTCAGACTGCAGGCTTAAGCCCCCGGCAGAGCTCAGCGTACAGGCAGTACGCCACACTACGCCGTACGTCCGAAGAGGCACAAGCGTAGCCCCGCAGGGCACGAACGCGCAAAGCTCAAATTTTACGACCGCGTACGCGATACGCATTGTCTCACAATAAATTGCCCGGCGCCGGACTGTTTTATATGTTACACAAATGAATTAAATTCCCCTTCTTCATCGCTGATCAGGACTTTTATTTTGTTTTTTTGCCAAAAGTCAAGTAATCGCTTCCTCCTCCGCAACTCCATGACTGAAATGAATGAATGTGTCACGAGCGAATAATATACTCATGTCTTACCTGGCTGCGCGAGGTTTTAAATATTTCCTGGTGGGCTGTGGGCTGCAGGAAAAGCGCTCCCTGTTTTTATTTTTATTTTTTAGAACTTTTTATTAACACATAAAGTTTAGAAACACCGCAGCGGCTGCAGCCAGCCAGCTCATGCCTTCTCCCACCCGAGCTGTCAATCAGATCAGTAGGCGTGTCAGCAAGTGACCAATCAGCGACCTCAGTTTGTCCCGTAGGTAAACGCTCTGCGCGCAGCTGCTCAAATTACAAAAGAATTTGGAGCGAAAACGCGAGCATTTAATGCGAGAACGAAAGCAGAGCTGTGCCAGCGAACACGTGTGCACAGAATGCGCGTGTAGAGCGGCGTACAGGCAGTACGCTGAGCTCTGCCGGAGGCTTTACTTGTGGTTCCTAGAGTTTCCAAAAGCAGAATGGGAGGAAGATCTTTCAGTTATCAGGCTCCTCTCTTGTGGAACCAACTTCCAGTTTCTGTCCATGAGGCTGACACATTGTCCAGTTTGAAGACTGGGCTTAAGACTTTCCTTTTTGATAAAGCCTATAGTTAGAGTTGGCTTGTCATGTTGCTTTAAGCTTAGACTACTAAAGGACAAATTGACCTCATTTCCTAGCCTGGTTAAAACCAGACCCTTGTCCTTCACTTCGCTTCGTACTAGGGTCTGGACTTTCTCCATTGTGAAACGATTCTTGCTGGAGGCGTTGGCCTCTGCTGAGGAACAAAACCATTGGATCTTAGAAAAATTTTGAACAAGGAAAAGCATTCTGCTCCCTCCCCTAAGAGCCATATATGGCTGCTCCCCCGTGCTCTGTTAAACTTGACAACTGCTCCGCCTCCTGCAGCTTTTTCTCTCGCTGCCGGCTGCCGCGCTGCATATTCTGTGTTTATATGTTAATAAAACGTTTTAATAAAATAAAATAAAACCATGGATCGCTGGTCCAGCTCACCAGAAGACCAGAAAATCTGACGGGACTCGGGCAGCAACGTAAAACCCGAGTTTAATTCTCTCGTGACAACCTGAGGCATTTCCTTGTTCATTTCACTCAGCAGAGGGAGAGGAGGAGAAGGAGGAGGGAGGAGGGAGCGATTACTTGACTTTTGGGGAAAAAAACAAAAGAAAACTCAAGATAAGGGATTAAGAAGGGGAAATTAATAAATTTGTGTCACATATAAAACAGTCCTGCATCGCTTTGCATCGCTTTGAATGAGAACATGCGGCTGCTCGCTGGCTGCGCTGGGACAGGTGGGGGCGTGGGTTAGGGGCCAAAAACTCCGCCCCTTCTGTTCTCTGATTGGTCCGGTCAAAAATCTACCGGAGAAATCGTTGTCTATGAGAGAAGTCCCAGACTGTGCAGTGAAGGGAAATGAGAATTGAGCGGAGCTGTGCAGGAAGGCGGGGGCCAGGCTAGTTATTATCATGAGATCTTCATAATGAACTCATGATAATAACCTGTTAATAATACAATGAACAGGTTATTATCATGAGATCTTCATAATGAACTCATGATAATAACCTGTTAATAATACAATGAACAGGTTATTATCATGAGATCTTCATAATGAACTCATGATAATAACCTGTTAATAATACAATGAACAGGTTATTATCATGAGATCTTCATAATGAACTCATGATAATAACCTGTTAATAATACAATGAACAGGTTATTATCATGAGATCTTCATAATGAACTCATGATAATAACCTGTTAATAATACAATGAACAGGTTATTATCATGAGATCTTCATAATTAACTCATGATAATAACCTGTTAATAATACAATGAACAGGTTATTACTTCGCTGCTGATCCGTTTTATTGAAACCCGGTTTGAAGTTCTGACCTGGTATCGGTTCTACAGAGGTGCGTCAGTCGGGTCTTGGTGGTTCCTGTGGGCTCCAGCAGATAGAGGCAGGCGTGGACGTGAACCCGGACCCCCTCCACCTGAACCTCGGGGTGCTCCGTGGATACAGAGGACAGGTACAGCGGTCCAGATGATGGGTCCGGCTGCCAGGTTCTGGTCAGGGGGACAAGAGTTGAAGTATTTACGTGTGGACGCCCGGTTCTGGAGGACAGAATCTTTTAGTCCTGACGTGAGGACAGGAGACAAACGAGCTCAGGGACATCCTGCGTGGTCCTCGGTACCTGAGCAGCAGGTGGTCCTGGGGGGGCTGCGGGCCCTGGCCCTGCAGGACGCAGCGGTACACCTCGGTGTCCTTGGACAGGGTGTGGAGGACGGCGGCGTGCTGCAGGTTCTCCTCCCACAGATGCTGCTCCCTCAGCAGTCGGAGGAGCAGCTCCTGCTGAGGAGCGTCCACGGAGCCTCGCCACGTCCCCAGAGGACAGCCGTCCACCTGAGGACAAACAGACTCGTCATTCTGTCCCTCTGCTCCTCATCAGGAAACTGACCCGCACTGCAAAGCGGGTCAGAACCCCTCGTGTCCCTGCTCACCTTCTTAAAGGCCAGCTCCACGGGCTCTGGACCCATGTGGTCCTCCCAGTCCTCCTCCTGGTTCTCCTTCAGGAGCTGCTGGGTGCTCAGCTGCAGCCGGTTCCGTCTGTCCTCGTCACCTCCATCCTGACTGGACCGAGCCTCCTCTGTGGGTCCAGCACCGTTCGGACTCTGTCCGGGCCAGAACTCTGGGAGCTGCAGAGAAGGTTCTGTTCCTGAATGTCTGCTGGTTTTGGACTTCAGCAGGTTTTGGACTTGAGGAGGTCAAAGGTTACCCGGAAGAGTCTCTGAGCTTCGCTGATCATGTTGGCCAGGCCCTGGGTGGCAGCCAGGGTCTCACTCAGGTCCCGCTGGTCCGGACGGGCCCGACTGGACTTCCTGTGACCGGACCTGTAGGAAGAACACGGGACGTTATTGGACCGGACCCTGGAGCAGAACTTTAAGACCTCCCAACTCAGAAATACAACATCACACCAGAACCGGTTCGGACCTCCGGTTCCTGCAGGAGGACCCCGTTTGTTTTACAGATTCAAGAAATAAAACGTTTAAAGTAAAATCTGCTAAACAAAGTGTTTAATTCAGATTATAACTGAATTATTTTATTCTGGTTTTTAATTTAAAAAAAATCTCTGTGATCCAATAAACAGAAACATTTATTACAAATAAAACTCAAACTAAACTTTTTTTTAAAAAGACACATTAAGAGCGTACTTTCCGTCTGATAAGTCGCATCAGTCCAATTATTTCCAGTAAAGTGGAAAAATCCATAAATGTGTTGCACCGCCGTACACGTCGCATCTATTACGCGTCACCGCTGACGCGTCGCGTATGTTACACGTCAGCGCAAATGGCCACAGGAGCGTGCATGGTAGGACTTTTAACAAGATTAACACTTAAAAACAATTATTTGTTTTTCTGAAAATTATAGCAAAGATGTGTCTGAGCTTAACTATTCCTTAATAAATTCACGTAATGGTCAAATCAGCTTGATTTAAATTGTTTTGCTTTGACGTCTTCCAAATGGTCGTGCGCGCTGCGAAAATAAATTATAAATAAATCTAATTTTAGCTCAAACATCTCCTACAGCTAATATGTTGTAAATGTCCATCCAGTGATTACTTTCTGTAAGTTTCATCAAAATCTGTCCGGTGGTTCTTGAGCTATTTTGCTAAACAGTCAAACACTGAGCGTGAGCTAACAGTAGTTCAGGCCTCCAGAGAGCAGGAGGCCAGGCTGCGACAGAGTGAGTCCGAGCAGAGGAGGCTGCTGTCGGACACATGAGCTGGGAACGGTCGGTGGACCCTAGCGGCCGAAAGTGGTACTGCTCCATTTTTTTCGTCAGAATGAATGGAAACGGTCATATCTCAGCCAAAAAATTGGTCTAAAAATATGGGAAAAATGCATAAATATGTCGCTTCACCCTATAAGTCACAGGGCATGCAAATTAGGCAAAAAGGTGCGACTTATAGGTCGGAAAACACGGTAATGTTTGGTCACAGAATATGATAGTGTTTATCACATATTGTAAAGTATGATGTAAAAATGCGACAGCGCCCCCTCTGGTCACAATATATGGTGGTCACAGAATATGGCGTAACCCCTGTACAGACGGCGTGTGGTTCAGATTCCCTCTCCACCACTCCCGTTGACAAAAATCATGGACGAGATGAGTGCCCTGCCATGGCAAATTATTTAGGGGAAACCAGTTTGAATGTGTACTAAAAATGTGTTTTGGTTCACCATGACAACAGAACTCGCAATGTCCTAACTTTGTGATCACATGCCTTTGTGATGTCATTAATGATGTCATTAATGATGTCACTGGTCCTTTTTTTTACATTTTGTTTTGGTTCACCATGACAACAGAACTCGCAATGTCCTGCCTTTGTGGTCACATGCTTTAATGACATCATTAGTGATGTCATTAATGACATACAACATCCTGCCTTTGAATTTTGTGACATCACTGTCCTAGTGATGTAACTAGTGATGTCATTGGTCCTTTGAACTTTTAGCTATAAAAATCTCTGACTTAGAATAGTCAGGTCAGTTCAAAGAGGACGCAGAAAAAGTACCACAGTTTCTTTTTCACCTTTCCGTTTGCGTGAAAAAAGCAAAAATGCCGTTTTTTGCTGTAGGTTTTATACTTGGAGCCGCAGTAACTACAGGTGTTAGAGAAATTTTTAATTATTTCACAACACCGAATGAAGCAGAAGAACTTCCTTCTGTTTGCCAGGAATCTTTAGGCAGTCCAAGTACCCCTAAAAAAACAGAAGAAAAAGGGAGCTTAAGGGTGGAAAGCATATCTGAAGAACACATTTTCAGACAGCCTTCAAGTCTGGAAGTGGATGTTGAAAATAATGTCCCTAATGAAACGGTAAACATATCTGAACCACAAATTTGTGGAAAACCTTTACATCAAGAAGAACTGGACAAAGCACCTGAAGTAACAGCAAAAACTTTGAGAGGACGCATATCTGATGAACAAATGTGCAGGAAATGCTTCAGTCTAGAAGAATTGGATGATACAATTAAGATCCGTAAAAAAACGAGGACTGTAACCATATGTGAAGAACAGATCTGCAGAAAATGCTCCATTCTCGAAGAATTGGATGATATGAACAATATCAGGAAAAAACCTAAGAGATCTGAAGCAGAGATTTGCAGAAAACGGTCAAGTCTAGAAGCTGTTACAATCCATATCAGTAAAAAAACTACAGCTGAAGAAGCAGTTGGCAGAAAACCTGTATACATATTTGATACAAATATCAACTTTTGTGTCTGCTTAAACTCTTTCAACAACTGCTGGTTTATCTCAACGGTGCAATCTATTGTAAATCTCAACATTGTTGAAAGATTGCTTTCGAGTGAAGGTGCAGAAGACTTAAGTTTACTTTCCAACATCCCGTTGTGTTCCAGGTTTTTAGTGGATGTTATTAAAAACCAAGGAAAGTATTTTTCCTCAGAAGACATCTTACCGCTTCTTCGCGAGCAAAGTCAAACAACGCCGTCACTTAAGTTTTTAATGCAGAACGATGTTCTGAATTTTATAGAACCTGTCATGCAATGGTTGAGCCAATGTGGAATGCGGTCAGAGCTTGTTCTTAACACAGTCAAAACTTGCAACAAGTGTAAGTTTTCGTCATGCTGCCAGACCCAAATGGGCAACATCTGTTTCCTGCCATCACCAGAAAAACACACATCCACTTCCAGCCTCTTCACCCAGATCTTAGCTCAAAACAAAAACAATGAAATTTGTTCAGTTTGTAACACAGCACTGACTAAAAGAACATTTTTAAACTCTGCTGACGTAGTTATTGTCTGTCTACCAAGGTCAACAGGATTGTTTGATCCTAGGACACCAGTTCATCCCATGGACACCCTTCTCGTTCCAACAGAAACGGGTACAGATAGATACAGGTTGTCATCAGTGATCTGTCAAAACTTACTGATGGGGAAACATTATTACCCATATGTTTTCACTAGAGGCCAAATAGGTTTGTCTAGTGAAGGGAGAATCCAATCTGTTGCACAACATAAAGCCAATACTGATATGGAAAGAAATGGGGTTTTGTACTTTTATGAGAAAGTACAGAAAAATAGACATATTCTGGCCTTGATAAGGAAATTGATTTAGGAGTTCACCTGAGGTGGCAAACGGAGACGATTAGATTCGTCCCACCTAGATCACCCTATCGGCAAACAGCAGTTCAGTTTTGAGCGAGATGGAGGGGTATGACTCTCTGCGGCGACCCCTCAAGAGGGAAGAGCCGAAAGAAAAAGCATCAGGATACTTTCTGGGGGAGTTTTTGTGTTCGGCCAGTGCACTTGTAGGTTTTTCTCCGGATACTCCGGTTTCCTATCAAAAAAACAACAACAACACCACCCCCCTCCCCCATCTCCCAAGACGAAACGTTTCAAGAAAAAGTGTCCGTCCAGATGAACTGTTAGATTTACAGACCTGGATCATTGAGCATGCATCAGGATACTTTCTGGGGGAGTTTTTGTGTTCGGCCCATGTACTTGTAGGGTTTTCTCCGGATACTCCGGTTTCCCCTAAAAAAAACAACCCCCCAAAAAACGTTTCAAGAAAAAGTCTCTGTCCAGATGAACTGTTAGATTTACAGACCTGGAGCATTGAGCATGCATTAGGATACTTTCTTGGGGGAGATTTTGTGTTCGGCCCGTGTACTTGTAGGTTTTTCTCCGGATACTCCGGTTTCCTCTCCAAAAAAAACAACAAACCCCCAAGACGAAACGTTTCAAGAAAAAGTGTCCGTCCAGATGAACTGTTAGATTTACAGACCTGGATTATTGAGGATGCATTAGGATACTTTCTTGGGGGAGTTTTTGTGTTTGGCCCGTGCACTTGTAGGTTTTTCTCCGGATACTCCAGTTTCCTCTAAAAAAACAACAACAACACTCCCCCCCATGATAATAACCTCTAATCATGATAATATCATGATATTATCATGATATATCTAATCATAACAATATCATGATGGTATCATGATAATAACCTGTTCATAATACAATGAACAGGTTATTATCATGTGTTCTTCATAATGAACTCATGACAATAACCTGTTCATAAATTATGAACAGGTTATTTGATTTTTTATTTGATTTATTCATTCATCTTATTATAACTATACTGTATACTTATAAAAGAAGAAAAAAACACAAGTATAAAATGAAAGGCAGTAGATGAAGAAAAAAAATCTTATTTTATCTGCCCTTTATCTCTCTAACAAACAATTCATACAACCAATTTCTTTAAATTATTATCATGAGTTCTTCATAATGAACTCATGATAATAACCTGTTAATAATACAATGAACAGGTTATTATCTAGCCTGGTTAAAACCAGACCCTTGTCCTTCACTTCGCTTCGTACTAGGGTCTGGACTTTCTCCATTGTGAAACGATTCTTGCTGGAGGCGTTGGCCTCTGCTGAGGAACAAAACCATTGGATCTTAGAAAAATTTTGAACAAGGAAAAGCATTCTGCTCCCTCCCCTAAGAGCCATATATGGCTGCTCCCCCGTGCTCTGTTAAACTTGACAACTGCTCCGCCTCCTGCAGCTTTTTCTCTCGCTGCCGGCTGCCGCGCTGCATATTCTGTGTTTATATGTTAATAAAACGTTTTAATAAAATAAAATAAAACCATGGATCGCTGGTCCAGCTCACCAGAAGACCAGAAAATCTGATGGGACTCGGGCAGCAACGTAAAACCCGAGTTTAATTCTCTCGTGACAACCTGAGGCATTTCCTTGTTCATTTCACTCAGCAGAGGGAGAGGAGGAGAAGGAGGAGGGAGGAGGGAGCGATTACTTGACTTTTGGGGAAAAAAACAAAAGAAAACTCCAGATAAGGGATTAAGAAGGGGAAATTAATAAATTTGTGTCACATATAAAACAGTCCTGCATCGCTTTGCATCGCTTTGAATGAGAACATGCGGCTGCTCGCTGGCTGCGCTGGGACAGGTGGGGGCGTGGGTTAGGGGCCAAAAACTCTGCCCCTTCTGTTCTCTGATTGGTCCGGTCAAAAATCTACCGGAGAAATCGTTGTCTATGAGAGAAGTCCCAGACTGTGCAGTGAAGGGAAATGAGAATTGAGCGGAGCTGTGCAGGAAGGCGGGGGCCAGGCTACTCATTTCCTTAAATGATTAGCTAAAATTAAATAATTTTCATTTGATACTATTTCTATTTTAACATGTGATTCTTGACCTTCCATTGTGTATCTGTTCCTATCAAACCCAACTGGTCGAAGCAGATGGCGGCTTGTCCTGAATCTGGTTCTGCTAAAGGTTTCTTCCTCACGAGAGAGTTTTTCCTTTCCACTGTTGCCTTCTTGCTTGTTCAGGATGAGAGTTCTGTGTTGGAGTTAATTATCTGGTTAGTTGGAGCAGTGTTATAATCTACAATATAGTTCTATGCTAGCCCTAAAGCTACTATTATTTCTTATTATAATTACATTTTAACATCTTTGTTGTATTCTAATTACTCCAAGTAATACAGTACAGAGGGTTAATGTGGTTTGAAGAGTCTATCTTACCAGAAAGGATGCTTTGCTCCTCTGGTTAGCTTCGGGGCTGAAGTCCACAGATTCATCCTCATAAGATCCACACCGCTGCCTGCAGTGTTGGCCAGTGGCCGATCTCTCTTCAGTTCGTCCATCAACACGTAAAATGAAAAAGTGGTGGGGTCGTAGCCACTTCTCCCGTTTTTGTTTAGCTTTGTAGCACTTAGCTTTCAAGCTCTTCCAGCGATCTCTGGCTTCTTCCAGCTTTTCATGTACTTCTTTGAATAACTCCGTGTTCCTACACGTTCGGTCAAGGCGTTCGATAATTTTGAGCTATTTTAACATTTCCATAAGAAATGTTGCATCGCTCACTGACCAGTTCTGCTTCCCCACCATGTTAGCATTAGCATCTACCCACTAGCCAGGCGGAAAAGTAAACACGTAGGGGAAGGGTGCGTAGCGCACATGCGCAGTCAGGACAGTTTCCACAGTCCAATAAAAGGAACAGAACAAGTGTTTACATGCACACCGATCCGGTTACTGGTCGGCGTAAACCACCCGTTTCGACCTGATCACAAATTAGGTCGGATCACGCCGAATACACAAAAAATAACCCAAACGGGGCATTTACATGACGCACTTTTGTTCCGATCTGCCGTTTGATCCCATTACTTATGTCCATGCAAACATAGTTAGTAGGCTTGTTATAGATTAACCGATTCGACCGGATACCCGGTTTGACAAGCTAGCGATGTGGTTGCATCGGTAGCAGCCACGTAAACCGACAGCAACCAGCCACAAATTCAGAGATGAACCGGTTGAAGAGACACGGACCGGGTATCGCGAGACTTGCTGGGTTTACAATGCGTTTCTAAAACAACACGAGAGCGAAGCTATTCTCACGCATGCGCCATAGCTCACCAAGAGGACGAGCATGGATGTAAATAGTAGCCGCCGTGCTAGCGAGTCACCGTGAAAGATTTTCAACACATCAGCCAGACAAAAATCTAAAGTGTGGACCGTTTTCGGGTTTTACTAGAAGGACGGAAAACTCGACAAAAGCCACGCTATTTGTAAGCTATGCAACGCACCTCTGAAGTACACTGGTAGCACAACAAACCTCGACCAACAACTTTTCAAGCCTCACAACAACAAGCAGGAGCGTGGAGCTGCCACACACAAAGCGACGGGTAACGTTATCACTCAATTTTACGGGCAACTCAGTGATAGTTCACGAGCTACACAGGCCTTGAAGATCTCTTCCACACTGCAGTAGCTCTGGACCCCGTTTTAAGTCCCTGCCCTTCTTCAGTAGCAGTGATAACTCCTGTCAATGAGCCCACAGAATGGGTGAACAGTCTTGTTGTTACACAGAAGAATAAACACGTTGTTGGACCCGAACTGCGTTGTCTCAGCCTTCACCTATAATATAAGCTGCATGACTATGACCCACAGCCATACAAGATTAATAAGAAGCATAAAGCTACAACAGTAGCCATGATGCAGAGAGGACATTCACAAGCCTGTCAGCTAAAGCAACATCCCTGCATCACAAGGTAAATCCCCCAACACACTGTCAAAATACATCTTACAGTGCATTCAGTTACAGTCTGCTATGTTTTGTTGCTGTCACTAGATTTATTCTGCCCACTGTTTTTGATTGTTTACACTGCATTTAACCATACTGTACACTAAATGTAATGTCTGCATTTAACCATACTGTACACTAAATGTAATGTCATGTTTTATTTCTAGGTAACGGGGGATTCAGTTCAGAGAGGTCCAGTGCAGACTGAACCTGCAAATGGAGATCTGGATGTCTGCAATGATGCACCCCAGACCCAAGATGAGCATACAGGTTTGTGTTTTATAACTTGTGATCAAGAATGAGCTGGCTTTGTCTTAAACTTGTGCTGTAGTCATTGTATCAGCATGAAACACATTCACTATAATGAGAGAATCTGCATGCACAGAAAGAGTTAAATAATAATCATGATGATAATGATATATATTTTACACATGTACACGAGTGCCTACATAAATAAATTCTGAACATCAGATGAAGATTTTTACATAAAATGGTAAAGTCAGTAAAAAAAAAAACTTCATGGCTAACATAGTCAGTAATATATGGTGCATGTTTTCTATTTCAGATGATGAACCACCTTGTAAAAAGAAGAAAATGTCAGCGCTGGACGAGCTGTTGGGAGACTTTGAAGTGAGGATGGCAGCTAGATCTGCGAGGGACCAGGCCAGAAGAAGTCAAGAGGTAAAGAGAGCATGTTTTTATATTAATCCGTGCCCACCTGCTCACACAAACTCATGTTCGTGCTGCTGTTGTTAGGCGTACTGTTCTTGCATTATGTTTTGTATTATTAAGTTCAAGTTCAAGTGTTTATTTGTCATATGCAGGTTAACACAGGGTTAACTTAGTACAATGAAATGCTCAGGATGAGAAAAAACGATTTTGACTTGCTAAAAAACAAACAACAAGCAAACAGGAAATACTAAAGCATGCAATAAGGGTACAAAATAAACTACCAAAAAGTGAAACAGTAATTATAATATTTACAAAGTTTCTGAAGAGAAAAATAGTAAACAACATGGTAGAATTTTATCGGTGAAGCAGGATGAATTTGTGTGAATAACTATTTCAAGGTAGTAATGAAATATAAGCTAAAATGCACATGATCTATATTGCACATAACTACCAAACTACAGGTCTATAGGTTATTGCACAGCGGGTTATTGCACTGGAGCTTTGTGCTTAGCTTATTCCTGTTTTTTTTTTCCTAGTGATTTTTATTTTATTACATGCTGCTGTAACCATTTGTGCCTTTTATATTTTTTCTGTATTTTCTGTAGGAAATTTTCTTTTAGCTGGTCTTTAGGTCCATGTTTAAAAATAAACACATTTAACATGTGATTATTTTGTTTGGTTTTTTACTTTATTTTTACCAGTGCTTTACAGCACCCTTTTAGATATGATATATGTGGACTTTTACAAATTTAAAATGCTCTAAGAATGTCACATTTATAGAAGTGGTCTTTTTTCTTTCATAATGAAATATTTGTCTACCGGTACATCAACAAATGTTAAAACGTAGAATTATTTGAAGTTTAATCGAATCGAACCGAATCGCTTTTACACTGCATCGAATCGAATCGAATCGTTCCGTTTTTAAAATAAATCGTTTTTGAATCGAATCGTAACCTTTGTATCTAGATGTGAATCGAATCGTCTGTCACACAGAGATGTACAACCCTAATAGCTAGTGAAGATTCTCAGTCATCCAGGAACTTTAAGTTAAATAAACACTAAAGACTGTTCGGTGATCACTCCACACTGTACACTGTATAGAGTTCACCCTGCAGTGAACACTTTAAGTAACCAAGTTTTCATCCTGTTCAAAGTGAGTCATTTCTTTCCACTGTGACCTGTGTGCAGCTCAGGATGGGAGATTGACACAAAGTGAAGATTCAACTCAATCTACTGAATTCCTTAGATAACTTTTACTAAGTGCTATTTTACACTGTGTCTAAATTAACTGAACAGAATTAGTGTTTGTTAAATAAGAATATTACTGATAGTTGAGTTCTGAGCCAGATTCTGATCAAACTGCTGACCCTTCAGCACCCTTCCTTCTCAGGAGCCTTATCTCACACTTCCACCACCACGTGATCCGAGAAGGGGCGTGTGTGAAAGAGAGAGAGAGAGATGCTGCTGATCACAGTATGCCTACTCCCCCCTCCCTCCACTCACGATCCCCCCCGACTCTCTCGTTTTCTCGGACTGCAGCAGAAAATCCGCTGCATCCAAAAGAAAAGGAAGAGGGAATCCGGGTTCTCCCTCTGAGTCCGTGTAGGAGACGAACTGGGACCACATCCCCCACACCCCATTCACCCTCCTTCTGTTTACAGTTGTAGAAGCTCTGTAAAAGTTGGGCAGCGCTACGTTTATCTCCAAATGCATCTTTTAAGTAAAAAAGCAGGTCTCGTACAACATCACCATCAGCTTTGCGTAAACGCACTTCTTCCAGAGCTGGGCCTCTTAACAGCGACAGCACAAAATCAAACTGTTCGGGTGCAGATTGGTTTCTAGCAGAAATTACCCTTTCTACTTCTTCAATAAACTCATCCACACTCCTCCCATCTTTGTCAATGTCTCCACTAAATGGTGAAATGTGCCTTTCTCTGGGTACGTAGACATAAGACCTGGTAGGCTCATTATTTAGTGATGATATGACTGTCATGACTTCATCTTGCCTTCGGGCTAACTCACTTAGTTGTTGTAACACCCCAGCTTGTTCAAGGTCATTTTGTCCAGTATCCTCGTTATTATTCACTGCTAACTGTTGTCCCTCCATCTCAATGTTTATGGAACCCTCTTGTTCAGACATGTTCTGAAATTATTATTATTATTATTTTTTTCAGTTCACTTAACAGTCAATAGAAGTATTAACAGTCAATATAAATATTAACAGTAAATAGAAATTTATATAGCAAAGGATAAATTGGTCGAAGTCCGGAGTCCACCGGAGGTCCCTGGGCTGCTCCAAGACCGCTGCTGGGCGATGCTTCTCCCGCCTGGAATGCGCTCTGGTCTGACGATCGCCTCGGCTGAAATCCTTCACGACCACGCCAGCACAGACTGCTCAGCAACGTCCCCCATCTGGTCTCGAAACAGATGCCTCCTCACCGACGCGATGCCCACGTCCACTCAGGTGTAGGCCACTTCTTCACCACTGCCGTTTGCTAATGCTACCGCTGCGCCGCCATATACATGCACTCGCAGAGAGAACAAAAACGAGAGCGATATCTGTCAAAAAATCTCGTTTTTTTTAATCAAAAAACGATATCTGTCATGACCGTGTCCAGTCTTAAGGCCAGAAGTTTAGCTAAAATTTTAACGTCTCCATTAAGGAGTGATATAGGCCTGTAGGAAGCATAGTCCATCAGATTTTTACCATGTTTTAATAAAAGTATAATATTAGCTTCTGTAAGGGTCTGCGGCAAGTTTCCATGCTCCAGTGAGTGGTTAAACATTTCAAGTAAAAGAGGTGCTAATTTGGATGAATTTTTTAATAGAATTCGATTGGAAAGCCGTCTGGTCCAGGGGTCTTGCCACTCTGCAATGCTGAAATAGAGTTGATAACTTCAGTAAGAGTGAGGGGCCTATCCATATCCCTCTTCTTATCTAGATCTATAGATGGGATATTCAAGTCGTCTAGAAAAGCTTTCATATCTGAATTATCCTCTGGGAATTGTGATGAGTATAGATCAGAATAAAATTTCTCAAAGACTTGGTTTATTTCAGCTGGATCAACAGTTTGCTCTGTAGCGGACTTATTAATCTGTGATATGAGCTGTGTCGCTGACCGACTTTTGAGTTGGTGGGCTAATAGCCCATAAAGTTTTATCTTATCTTATCTTGGTCAGAAGAGCCCAACAGAACAGGAGAACTACGCAGATGGAGCAAATTTAAAATTATATCCTTTTGAGTTTGTGCCTCCAGTTTACGGATTTTATCATCAACTTCTTCTTTTCTAAGGGGCAAACAACAACGTTCAACCTGTAAATCCAACTCACAGATCAGAAGTGGATTTTTCAATTCCTTCAGTCTGAGACGCAGGATGAAGATTAGGGAAAATGTCTTTCAAATATTATGTCCCCCCCCAATAAACCTCACAGGGGTTTAGTCTATTGAACTTAAGGAAACAGAAACACGTGGGAGTCTCTGAGAACTGAAGCATCGAAGCTTACAAAGAAATAGCTTCTAGTGAGTTCCAGTATGGCGATGTGTTCGATCTAGCGAGCAGCTCGAGATCAAAAACAAAACCAAAGCATCTGGAGAATACCCATGTAGCTTCTCATTCACATAAACAATCAGATGTTTGAGATAGCTGGCCAATTCAAGGCCATGTGGGGGGGGGGCAGATTCAGATAACATAATTACTTTGAGTCAGGCAGCCTCCGCTTGAATTTCCATCTTTTCCTTCATAGATCTGCTGGTATCTGGTGATTCCAAACAGCCAAATTTTGTGGTCACACTGCCAGACCGAGCTTTTAGCCTTCTCTAAGGTCAATTCCTTCCCCCCAGTGAGTCCCGGGAGCTGCAAGTGGCCTGTGATTCTCAGCAATCGTGTCCAACTTACAGCTCAGTTCATGCAGCGTATGAGTCTCAGAGCTTTCCTCTCGGTACAGTCCTTCATACAAGGCAGGCAGCCTCACTATTACCAGAACCACTGCCGCTGTCTTCTGAATTTGTAAATATGTCAGATACCCGCTAACTCCAAAAAGCAGAAATCCGGTTATCATAAATCCAATTACATACGCATCTTCTACATCCTCAATGGACAAGACAGACAGACACCATCTTCCACTGCCCCAGGAATCCATAGTCTATCCAGCTGAGAGTGTATCTTCAGGGCATGATGGCTCTCCTTCGCCCTGTCTTCTTGTTAGGAAAATTTTATCAGTTGTGTTGAGAAACCAGCTGACCAGATCCATAGTTTATAATTCGGAGGAAATATAGTGAAAGGATCTGACAGGAATCACAAGACAAGGAGCAAAGCAGGAGGGAGGGCAGGAGCAGGAGAGAAAAGTGTCCTTCCTCATCAAGAGCAAGCAGGAAATGAGCCTAAGGATATAAGCACTAAAGGAATTAATACATCTGGCATGAGATTTTCTTATTTGTTTGCTAGATTGATGTGTTCCCAGCATGACTTGCTGTACCAATCAGGAAGTCAGAGCAACATGACTGACTGCCTCTCACATGTTCCCCTGAACTCCACTAATACAGTTGCAGGATCCAAGCAGGCCTTTATATGATAAACAGCAGACATCTCTCTTCTCCTGACTGAACTCTCCCTTGCAGAATTTAAAGCTGTTAGAATCTGTGTATTTTGTTTGTCTTTGTTTTTCTGATCAGGTTGGCTTTTCCTTTGGAGCACAGTGTTTTGTGTTTTGTATCTCGTGATGCTGATGTTTAGGTCTGTTACTTGTTATTTACCTGATCTGTTTTGAGTTTATTAAGATTAGGATCCGTTTTTTGTGATGGACTGGAGACATGTCCAGGGTGTCCCTTGCTTCTCGCATGGTGAAAGCTGGATATGTGCACCAGTGACCCCCATGACCCAAAAAGTAAGACGTGGATAAAGATGATGGACAGATGGGACGGATGGTTCTTGCCTGCGGAACAGCGTACCTGAAGATCTGCGATAAGCTGAGAGTTTTTATTTTTTAATTTTTAATAGCAAAATAAAGACTCACCTGATCAGTCTAGTTTTCAGCCAAATAATTTGTTCACTAGTTTTATCAAATATAATATTAATTGTATATAGTAGCTTTACTATGTGTAACTGAATTATATAAGTCATTAATTTTTAATTGTTTTACAGTCTTAATTACTCTTGTACCTAAAAATATTAACTGTTTAATTTTAAATCACAGTTGTACACATATCTAATTATTTTCCATCCATCACATAATCTTTACCCTTCTTTTTTTCCCCCTTGTTTTGCTGAGTCTGTTGTTCATGTGGTGTCCAGCAGAGGTCAGGAGAGCAATAACCAGCATGAACTGGTATTAAAAGAACA
>JBBPBX010056712.1:9986-22675 GCA_038048925.1 Garcialebias charrua | reverse complement strand
CTCACTTTGATTCCATGGCATGAAGATGTTCTTTCGTGTGATGTCCCAGCAGGTCATGTTTGCATACTTGGATCTCCCGTGGGAGACTCTCACATGCGTTAGGCTCCATGGTCTGATTCCGGCTTGATACAAAATAACCAACAACATTATTAAGCCTATTAACACTACGAATACCCGCAGCAGGATTCGTAGACAAGTCGCTTTATCCATTCTCGTAATCCATGAACAGTCCTTAGGTCGGTCCGGGGTCGCTAGGTCCTCGTAGATGTGTGAGTCATTTTCATAAATGTGTGGATCTTCATCGCTATCTGAATCATCGCTGCTTGAATCCTTACTATTCAGCCTTCTGTTCAGAGGAATCATGTTTGAGAGGATTGCCTTTGGAGCCTTTGTTTCTCTTGGACCTGGGTCTCCTTCTCGAGCGCCTGTGAGTTGTGGTCACTCGGTCTTTGAGGAGTTCTAGATAAAGTGGAGAGGGGTGTGGCAATCCAGGTTGCAGTCCTTTCCACACCCACTTCCACTGAATCACCAGCCATTCGCCAAGTTTAGGCTGGCGTCCTTCCCAGCGCCATTTCTGGGGGAAACTGGCTCCTTGTGTGTATTTCAGGTGTCTCTTATAATGAGCTTTGAAATACTGATCTCCTCTGGCACCCCCTTCGGTCAGAGATTCTATTAGAACTATCAATGGTTGGTCTTGATACAACACATGCATCACGTACCCTTCTCTGGCCCATGGCCTGTGCCAACGTCGGTAAGGGGTGTTCATACGGTCTCTTAACACTCTTATAGGTAGGTGTTGATTCTCGATGACATAGCGCTCTGGGTTACTCACCATTCCTTGGATGGTTTTCACCATAGCGGGGCTTGTGGTCCATATCATCATGCCTCCCACAGAGATTTCAAAGAATCGACTTTGGAAGGTTTCACGATAGTTAGGTCCCCATCTTAATTTAATACTTATTCCCGCTACTGTCAGGTAAACTACGTTGAATATCCATGGTGAGGTTGGCGGGCAAGGTTTAGGACCGTTCTCAGGTGTGCTGGCTTTAAGTGATATTCTTTTTGAGGGTCATTTAAATTAGTCTTTTTAAAATATTTGGTGTTTGTATAAAAGTAATTCTTGGTACAAGTCCGTTCATAGAGAGATATCGAGTTTAGGTTTGTTAAGCCAAACTATTTTTCCTGTTACTTTTAGAGCTGGTATTTTTGGACCATCCCTATCAAATTGAACCAAAATATTCTCAGTATCTTCATCTATTGTTTTTGAGTCTATAATGTCCTCATCCATTACGAACTTGGTGGAAAGATCGGGTCCAGACATGCCAGGATCCGATGTCGTGTTTCTGGGCTGATCGTGTGCCTGGGAGGTTTAGGTGGTGTTTTCCCTCTTTCTTTTCTCATCACCCTCTCTTTATAGAGTTCCACACAAAGGGGCGAGGGGTGATGCAAGTCTGGGTTCAACCCCCGCCACACCCATTTCCATTGGGAGACCCCCCAGCATGGAGGTTCAGGCTGTGGGCCGTGCAACTGGCCAAAGGGTGCATCATTGCGGGCAGAGGCTTCGAAATGTTCCCATATATATAATATCTGATCTATGGCCTTTTCTCTCATTTCGGCAGCGTATCTATCATAATCTTTGCCCATTTCGATCAATTGTGTCGTTATACAGACTAATGGATGCCCTCTGTAGGATATCTTTATCCTGTAAGCCAGCCTTAGGGGATAATTTTCCCAGCTATGGGAAGGGGCACAGATTCGGTCGTACAGCATTCGCACGGGTAGTCTAGTGTTTTCAACCACCACTTTCTCTGGATCACACTCCCTCTCGTGGATACCTATCCGCAAAGTTGGACTCGTAGCCCAGATGATATGATCCCCCACTGAGATTTCACAGTATTCTGTTTGATGGGGTTCTGCATAGTTTGGGCCCCATTTGATTTTAACCTGGAGTCCTTGTACCACCATCTGGACCGCGTTAAAAATCCAGGGTGTCCCCATTGGGCTTGGGTTATATGGGAGTTCAATGAAATCACTTATCCAGACTAACCCAAGAGGCCTGTCTTTTGCCTGGGTGAGGTCTGATTCCCTGTATGTCCTTACACAGGAATTGTAATAGTTTGATGACCCATTGTATTGGATGGAGAAGTCTTTTCTTGGCCGGTCTAGTTTTACCAGTTTACCGTGGACAATTAGGGCTGGAACATAGGGCCCAATTCTGGCCCTTTGGAACAACACATTTACCACTTCCTCACGTGGTTGCTTTTTTGTTCTGGGGAGAAAATCTATCTCGCCTGGCCCATAGGGCGCACACGCGTTCGGGTAGTTCCGGTACCAACATGAACCCGCTGTTCCAACTGACTTTAGATTAGCTTTTCCTTTCCAAATTATACTAGGGCATCTTATAATTTTTCTTAGCTTTTTTCTACCTTTTCTGTTGTTGCGATGAGATCCGTTGATGACTCTAGCGACCCTTTGGTTGGTTTTTACTTGTCCGCTTTCTTCCATTTTCGATGGAACGTTTTGCTGGCCCAAGCTTTTAATCCACTTTGTTTCTTTCCTGCTTTGCTTGATCGAGGCTTTTCTGCTCCGTCTTTGCTGTCCTCGATCGGCTGAACTGTGGCTCCGACTGAGTACACACCCAGGTATGGTGCAAGGATCATCTGCACGGAAATTCTAACCCTCTGGGTGGAGTCTGGCCTGATGGGTGTGTTCACCCGTTGCGCTGCTGTTCCGGGAATCTGCAGCACTCCGTGCCTCTCCCAGGCTTCCGGGGTGACTAAATACTCAGCGGTTTTTTGCTTGGGTCTTGCCCCATGTACTGTCCACGCATCTAAGCTGGTGGTGGTGTAGTACAAATTTGTATTTCTGGCCCCTGCTTCCCGAGGGACTTCAGGCAGGTCTACCAGCGGGAGACTCTGGTTCACGACCACTTCTGCAATCAGCTGGGCCCATGTTGCCAATTCCCAGGGACCTTTCCAACCTCCTTTTTGAGCTTCTTCATTTATCTCATCGGGGATCTGGTTCATTTCTATTCCTTCTGTTTCTGATGGGTCCCGAAATACTCTAAAAACTAATGGGAATTGGGTTGTGCCGATAGGGGCGTTTTTCACTCTCCCCATCATAGGGCTATAGGGCCAGGACTGCTGTACTGACTGTTCGAGTAGGTCTCGAGGGTTCCAATTTCTTTCTTTTGAGTCAGTTTGTTCTCCCCCACTGGGGCCTCCTATCCCTGGATACAGAGGTGGAGCCGAAGGGCTTGCATTTGGTCCCCGGTCATACTTCAGTAGGGTCGGGGCTTGCCTCGGGGCCTCAGACTTTCCTTCATCAACCTGTGTTTTAAAGGATTTGAGTGGGTCGCAGCATTTCCTTGTCTGCCAACCCATTGCTTTCTCAGAGTGCAACAACCGAGCTCGTAACATCTCAGCTTGGCAATCTCCACAGTATTTCACGTCTGTTCCATCCCATTCACAGGTACAGTCCTTCGGGCCTTTTCCACTTATATCCCATTGAGTGATAATGATTATTCGAGGCAAAACGGCAATTCTGCACTCTCCGCAGATAAATGCGTTCATTACTTTTACTGGTTTTATTTTTAAGTGTTCAACATCGAATTTATTTGATTTAGGCCTGAGGGGCTTTTTCTTTCCCGGGCCTCCAAATTTTAGAGGCAAACCAGTAGCCTTTGCGCAAATCGCACACTGATTATACAGTGCACTCCACTTTATAACTTCCTTCTCCGTTGACAGGTATCCTTTTTTGGCATATTCCAATGTGTTCAGGGCCCTTCCTGCCCAGAGCCCTGTGCTTGTCCTTCGTAGGATAACTCCCCCGTATATAGTGGCCATTCTAATGTAGGGGAGCATGCTGCTTGGTTCACTGGCCATAATCCGGTTTCTGGTTTCAACTTAGCTAGGAATTGGTTTCAATTGCTCTATACCTTGGACCCCTTTTTTGACTAATTCTACGGTGTTTTTGTCTAATAGTCTTTTGACTCTGTCTGTGGCGTTGTATTTGGGTCTTACCGCAACTGCTGACGGGTGATCCTGGGCTCTGACCCACACCTTCTGCCCCACCTTGAATGAGACGTCAGAGTCTGACTGTTCCCCTTTATCATCGGAGCCCCGCCCAGTTTCCTGCGTGGTGAACTCTCGTTGGTTAAGCTCCTCTGAAGGGGAGGGCCTATCAGCTCTGCGCCTGTCATTCAAGGCTTGTCCTAATTCCACAGTTTTAGTGCTCCATTCTTTGGTATTAGCATTTTTAGCTATCCAGTTTTTGACTAAACCTATGGCTCTTTCGGCCACTCCGTTGGCTTGGGGTGTGTAGGGAGGTGAATAAACACGCATTACCCCAAACGTCTGGCACCAGTGATCTACTTGTGCATTGCGAAAGTGTGTCCCATTATCGGTTCTCAATTCTTTTGGAATACCTAACGCCCCACAGACTTGTTCCAGCATGCTAACAACACTGTTGCCATTAGCTTTTCTTGCTGGTTTCACTATCACATACCCTGACATTGAGTCCACTAGCACAATAAGGTATTTCTCTCCCTTCTTGCCTGTGATTCCCATGGGTCCAGCTACGTCCATGCACACTGAACCCCAGGGTATGGTACTTTTGATAGTTTGTCCATCCACTCGGTGCCCCCTGCGACCTGCATTATATTGACCACATATTTTACAGTCCAGTAGCACTTCGCGGATTTGTTTTAAGGGAATCCAGAGCTCCTGATGCTCCAATTCCTTACGTGTAGGTTGCACGCCCGCATGACCTAAGCTCTCATGCACGCCCCGCACAACCTCAGACACGTACTTCTGTGGGACCCTCCTTCCCTGGGGGGTTTGTTCCCACTTCTCGATCCCGACAAAAACGATTTTTCTCTGTTGTACATAACGATCAACTTCATCATTACCCTGCCAGTGCTTTCCTTCCTTAGTGTGGGATCTCTGGTGCTCGACTTCCAATTGCAAGTTTAGCCTAATTTCAGCTATTTTCTTCCACAAGTCATGATGAGCCACCACTTTCCCTTTAGCACTTTCAAATCCATTTTCTTCCCAAATGGATAAATCTTCATTCAGAGCCTGTGCACAGTAATAACTGTCAGTCACTACTCGTGCTGTTTTTACTTTTCTGTGAGTTAGTTCTAGCAACCCTTCGAGTACTGCCGTAACTTCTCCAGTTTGCGCACTTCCTGGCACTCTCCCCCTCCTACGGCAGCACTCGTTCCCTTGGAATTTGAGGATGAATCCCCAGTGTGCTACCTGATCGGTTCCTTTCTTAGATCCATCGGTGTAGAGAGTCCAGTTGTGTGTTTTTGGTTTTTCGGGCATCTCATTTTTTGCTTTTTTACTCACAGGTTGTGCTGGTCCTATCTCCAGATCGGGGTCTAATAAAATGTCCTCCCACCTACCCCATCGAGAATTCGTGGCTTTGGTACTTTCTATTGTCCCTTTTCTGAGATATTTGTGCACTTGACTTTGTGTTATGACTTTGATAGGTTGGCCTTGAGCTAGATCTTTCAGTGTACCCCAGTATCTAGCTAACACAGCTAGTTCTTTTTCCTCCTGGGGAAACTTTTTCTCAACTGAGGTTAACGAGTAACTCCAGAGAGTGACTAGCCCTCCATGTTCATTTTTAACTGATACCATAGCGTTGTCATCTTCGCAACTGACTTCAGCTACTAGTTTTGTCATTACACTTCTTGGCTCTAATCGCACTGCTTCTTTGATTTTTTCTCTGAGTTCTTCCAGATCTTTCTGATTTCCGGCTGTCCAAATCCATGCTTGTTTGCTTTTCTTTTCATCTTGTCCTTCCTTTTTCTTCAGACAGGCATACAAGGGTTTTGCATATTTCTGGTAGTTAGGAACATGATCTCTCACATAGTTGCACAGTCCTAAGATTTTTTGTAGCTCGTTTTCGGATTCAGGGGGCTGAATTTGCTCAAGTTTCTCTCTGTAACCCTCGGAAAGTCCCAGATCGGCCGTTACTTGGAAACCTAAATAGTTTACTTGGAACTGCCCAAACTGACATTTCTTCAGATTAAGTTTCAGCCCTGCTTTTGTAACTCGTTGCAACACTTCTGCCAACCGTTCTAGGTGTTCCTCCTCTGTGTCATCCGCGATGAACACATCATCGATGTAAACTGTTGCGCCCAAGTCTTTAAGCACATCCATTACGGCTGACTGAAACACATTTGGAGAGTTTTTGTACCCCTGTGGCAAACGCTGCCACACATAGCTCCTTCCTTGATGGGTAAAAGCTGTTTTCCCTTGTGATTGTTTAGCCAGTCTGAGAGAGAAGAATCCATTTGCCAAATCAATGCAGGATTTGTACTTTTTCACTTGTAGAGTTTTCAGAGTACCTTGAGGGTTAATTAGGCTCGCTCGGTTTGCTACCGTTCGCCTATTTAGTGCTTTAAAATTAATTACTGGTCTCCATCCCCCTCCTGCGGACTCAGGTTTCTTTACCGCTTGAATGGGGCTGTTAGTAATGGGATAAGATTCTTCTCTGATAATCCCTAAAGCACTTAATTCCCTCACAATTTTATTCATTTCTTCTACTGCTCCCGGGTTCAAAGGGTACTGTCTTACAGGTGGATGTACACCTCCTTCAATTGTATGTACAATTGATGGTCCTAAATCTCCACAGTCATTTTTAAATCTGGCCACCGAGGCTGACTCGATGATTTGTTTTAACTTCTCTTTCCCAGCCGGGGAGAAGTCGCTTTCATTTACTCTTTGTTCTGTTACTTCAGGGATATTTACAGGTTTATACCATTCTTCTGATTCATGTTTTTCATAAGTGGGCCCTATTTTCACTAACCTGGATTTAAGCATATCCAGTCGTCTATTTAGAGCTCTACGGTCTTTCCGTGGTTTTCTTAATTCTTTCAAATCAGTTATTGCAACTAGGTTGTATGGTCCTTTGATCCAAACAATTCCGTGCCATAATGCATAAGGCATTTTTTCTATGGTTCCATTAGCCAATTGAACCGTTAGGTGTCCTATTGTTTTTAGGTTTTTGCGGGTCATAGACACCTCTGCCCCAGAGTCTATCAGATAGGGCTCTCCGTCCACTTTGGTGTGGATTTCGTCCCCATCCCAATAAGCACCTTCTAGGGTGACCCGCGACCTATCAGCCATTATTTAGCTGGCCCCCCATCCCTTTTCTTTCGGGATTCCTGGAGGGCCTGTCTTTGCTCAGGGGTCATTCTATTATATTCTTCTGTAGGCACGTAATCGCTCTTTCTCTGGGGTGTTGCGTTTCCAGGTGAGGCTTGATACCTTCTTTGCTGTTGGTTTCTGTACTGTTGTTCTTGCGGGGGCCTCTGAGACCGTTCTCCATACTGTGGTTCTGATTGTGGTCTTTGGGGCCTTTCCCTGTATTGTGGCTTTGACTGCCTTGGAGACCCTCTATATTGTTGTTGCTGCTGTTGTTGAGGGGCCCTAGGGGCCGCTTTCGGCTGTTTTGAGTTTTGTTTTGTCTCATTTTTCCTCTTTTCCTCCCAGTACTGTTGTTCTAGATCATAAGCTTTCACTGCCTGATCGATCTGGGGGATTAAAGTATCATTGGGCATTGAAATGAATTTCACTTCACCTTTCCTACCCTTTGTTACTACTCTTAAAGCCTTAACATACCTTTTTGGCGGGACACTTTGTTTTAGTTGATACCAGACTGATGTGAGGTGTTGGCCTTGATCCATGCGTACTTTTGCCCGTTGAATTTGAGCATCCTCGTCGTCCATGTCCTCAAGTACCAATCTCTCAAAATGATCTTGAGCTGTCTCCTCTTTGCCCACTGGGTTTGCAGTGACATTACCCAGCCACAGCTTTCTGGCTGCGTCACACTCGGTGGAACTAATTACCATAGGCCATACATCTTTTATGTATTCTTCGGGTTTTTCATCAGGTCTTTTTTCCCTTACTAAGTTTTTCAGCATTTTGTACTCACGATAACTATCAGCTTCTGAGCTGATGGTTCGGTTCTGTTCCGCCCTCTTAGATTTTTGGTCTGACTGAGGTTCGTGGTATACCTGATTACTTTCTTCCTGACCAGTTGCCCCTTCATCACTCTCTGATATCTCATCCCTCATTTTCTCGTTTGTTTCTTTGGCATATTTGTATGCAGTCTTTCTCATTCTTCTCAGCATCACATCGTGCGCTATTGACACGTAAGCTGTTCTAAAATTTTCGGTTAGGTCTTGGTGAGCGGCCAATGTGGGGAACATGGGCATCATCAAAATGTTAGCCCATTCTCCCAAGGTGGCTTTTACTGTCAATCCCACCATCTCCTCTAATTTATCGGCCCACTCTGTTGGAATATCACGGTGGCTTTGGCCGGCCTCAGGAACATATGTACTACGTCCCTGCTTTGTCTGTATGAGACCCCAAGTTGGGTCCCTGGCTATTCTTTCTGATGCTTGCTGTGGATCTATTAGTGGTACTGTTTTCTTTTGCCCCTTCCTTAGTCCAAACCTCAAGGACTTTTTTGGTAGATGAGTTTGCTCCATTGAGCTCAGGCTAACACTATCGTCACTTTCAAAGTTCATTAAACTTAGGTCTTCATCAGATTCTCGGTCTAATCCTTCTTGCGGGTGTTCACCTCCGATCTCTGCGTTTCCTGCATTTAAGGCTTGTATCGCGGTGACTACCTGATCTCCAGTTCGTCCTTCTGAAGTGTCTGCTCCACTCCTCCTGATTCTGGATTTGGAGCTGCTCAACTCTTTCCCTTTGGGGGTGTTCTCAATCAGTGTTAACCTTTGGTGGGTGTCTTTCGCGGTGGATTTCTTTTGTCCTGTGTCCCCTGAGGTACCTGGTACCTCCCCATCATTCATTTCAGTGTTCTTGGGTTGTTTGTTGACAGATTGTTTCCCTAGCGGGGACATTGTGGCTAATAACCGTTTCTTACGTTCTTCCTCCAGGTTGGGTGGGGTCACTATGACTATTTCTGTTAGCGGGGAGACGCTTGGCATACTGCCTCCTAAATAAGTTACCGTATGGACAGCGACCCGTTCAGCTATTTCCCACTGGAGGTTCTCGGATCGCAATCCTTCTATCGTCATTACTACTCGTCTAAAGTTATTCGCGATTGCTTGGGCTATCCCTCTCTCGAGGGCCTCTATCATTTCCCTCATATACTCTTCATTACTGTTTGCTTCTTTGTAGCTTCTAATTGGGACATGTATTATAGCATGATACAAGAGATTTCCCCCGCTCGTTAGGTGTACTTTTGGCTCTGATACTTGGCCTTGTGCCATTAACTGACTTACCTCTAGCTGGTATTGTGGTCCAGCTACAGTGTTCAGGACCTTTCTGAAAGTGTTGTTATGGATTTTACAGTTATTTTTGGTAAACACTAGCAGTCCATCACCATCCATCGTGAAGGGGCTCCCTATCAAACTACATATCTTAATCCCATTTTGGAGTTTTAGGACCCGTGCCTCATCAGGCACTGGTCCAAGGGGTTTTGAGAATTGGATTTTGTTTCTGGGTTGCTTGCGAGGAGATTTACTCCTTGGTTTTGCTTTTGGGGCTGGCTCTGGTACCCCTTCAAGGAGTCCTATGAAAGTTTGCCCCGTACTGCCTGGTCCAGGAGGGAACTCAAAGTCTGTTTCATTATGTTTTGTTTTACAACTACTTTTCCTGTGAGTTTCTCCCAAGGTTCGTAAGGAACCTACTAGGGGTTGTTTAGTTTCCTGTTGGGGTTTTAACTGCCCTTTTGGGTTATGTATCTCCGTTTTTTCTACGGGGTTTACGTTCAAGAATTCGGCTAACTGTTTTGCCAGGGCTCGGGTCATAATTTTGAATCCCTTACCGGTATTGTCATCTGACTCACCAGGATTTGAATCTCCATTGTCTTCCCTTGGTCTTTTCTTTCTTTCGGGGCTGGTGGCCGGAGATCTGTGGTCCCCTTCAGTTTCCGTTTCACTTGATTCTGGGTCAGTACCATAAGTGAGGGTATCTCTGTAATTTCCTGAGTTCCCCTTGGAACCCCATGAACTGGGACCCTGGTTTGAGGCTGGTTTCATGGGCGCTCCGCCCAATCCACTACTGCCTCGCTCTTTTGGTGTTACTTTATTCCGATCTGCTATCATTTGCTTGTACTGCCTAAGTTTATTCAGTTCTTCAGTATACTCTTTAAATCTAGAGACCGCTTTTACCGTCCTGTCCTCAGCGCTAGTGACCCAGCCCACACCCATTTCGTTGGCCACCATTTTTACTAGTGGGTCATATTCTGCTGATGGGCTGTATAACACTAACACCTCTCCTGTAGTGGTTTCCCCAATCACTTGTGTCCACCACCACAGCCAAGTTAGAATTTCGGTTTTTGTCTTTACTTCCGTTAGGTGTGCCCATACTACCATTTGACTTAAATGTCCGACGTGGGTGCAGTTAAACTCACCCAGTTTCTCTATTTGTTCGTTCAGGTTTTTCAGCAAGGTTTTCTCACCTATTTTCGGGTTGTTTCGTTTGAACGTTTCTTGTATGAATGGGTCCCAGGTTTCATACCCTCGGCCATACAGGAGGACCGAGAGACCTGGTTCTTTTTCTTTTCTTGTGACCTTTGTTCTCTTAGGAGCAACGGGCTTCCTTTCTGGCTCAGGTTCTTCACCTGACTCTTCCGGAGTGTTTATTTCGGAGTCTGATCCATGCTCCGGGTTACTTGTTACTCCATACCTTTCTAGTCGGTATTGTCTCAGTTTATTTATTTCTTTTTTATACTCTTTACTCATTGGGATTGCCATAACATCAAGGTCTATTACGTATCCGCCTAACCCGGATTCTTTGGCAATCCTTCTTATTAGGGAGTCGTAGTCTGCTGATGGGCTAAGCAACGCAGTTATAGTCCCACTTCTGTTCTCTCCCATCTGTTTTATACACCATTGCAGCCACGCTTTAATATCGCACTTACTTGTTACTTTTGCCGGATCTTTTACTATTATTATTTGGTTGAAGGGCCTTTCCTGTAAGCAGTAGAATTCTCCTTCTGTTCTTATGTATTGTACCAGGTTTTGTTTTAGGGTCTCGTCAACGACACCGGGGTTATTCTCCCTAACCGCGTTCTGAACGTGTTGGTGCCAGGTCTCAAAACCATGACCGTATGGGAGAATGGTAAACTTCAGCTCTTTTGGTGTTCCTTCACCTGGCGGGGGAGCTGTTGGATTTGTTCCTCCTCCCCCTAATTCATCGTCTGTTTCCTTAGAGGAATCCGTCACGGAGTTCTGTTCGTGGGTTTCAGATTTTTGTTTCCTTATTGCTTTAAATGCTTCCATCTTAGCCCATTCCTCCTCATATTGAGGATCCTTTTTAATTGATTTTACATCAGGAGTAAAGCTAGAATGCGCTATCCCTGATGCTTTAGCCACCCTCTTTACGAGAGGGTCATATTCGGCTGAGGGACTGTGTAACATTACTATGTTTGGGCCATCAGGGGTCTCAAGCCTCCGTATCCACCATTTCAGCCATCTTTTAATCTCGGTTGTCTTTGTTATTTGGCCGGGGTCTTTCATTACTATTATCTTACGGCCCTCTACTATCCCGGGACAACAATAAGTATTTTTTGTTGCCATTTTCTTAATAAGATTGGTCTCTAACGCTTTATCATCTGTTTTTAGGTGACCTTTTCTGTATCTTGTTTGAAGAGGGGAATGCCAAGTATGAAACCCCAGGCCGTACAGAATTATTTCTATCGGTATCTCATTCTCTGGCTCACCTCCTGTGTCCGGTTCTTGTCGGTTCGGATCGTCCACTTTGGACGGGTCCTCAGTCTTTGTCGTTTCCGCTGGTGAGAGTTTTGGTCCAGTTGGATCGTTTTCTGTGGACTGGTCCTCCAGTCCTATTGGTGCCGTACTTTCGGCCATTGTTCGTTTTTGTCGTCTCGAGTTTGTCCGTTTTAAAAGCCGACTGACTTTATGTCCCTGTACCTGGGATGAAAACCGACCTGCTGCTAATCTTACTCCCGATCTATGGTCAGTAGATCACGAATAAGCCCTTTTTACCCCACCCACTGCTGTGGAATTAAGGGGCACTTAGCTGATAGCTTAGACCAGCCGACTACAACTTCTCTACTCTAAGAGGAGTTGTTCTTCTGGCGCTTGTCAGTCCTTTGACGCACGCCTTGTCTCTTGGGAGTCTTTATTCATAAAGAGGGTCCCTTCGTGGTCGCCATGTTTGCTTATCTGAATAATCAGCGAGGTAATCACAAGGTGCGTGACAAGCCCTCACTGCAGCCTACCTGCTAACAGGGTTTATTGAACCGGTCCCAGAGTTTGGGTATTACCTTTAACTACGTGGGACAGCTTCCGACTGAAGGCTGTTGATGGGAGAATTCATCTGGACTATTCACCTCCTAGCTTCCACAAGCCACACCCCTTTTTCACCTTGCTCCTCCCTCCACCTCAGCAGCCGGGGACCGGAGGGTTTAGTACAAGGAAACTCGTGTTAACGGAGGCTTCTCCCGTGTTTAAGCTCGCTATTGTTACTGATCCAGTAAATTTTAGGGTCCAGGAGATCGGACCCTGGGGTATTGTTTTAATATAACCTTTGGTGCTAATGCTTAACCCTTAAAAACCTCCTAATATTTGATGTTATCTTTGTGAACCAAACTTACATTTCCATGGACAAGTAGTTGATGAATAAAAGTCAAGAATTTTACGTTTTGTTTATTTTAATTAATTATTTTGCAGGGAAGGA
>JBBPBX010056711.1:0-13439 GCA_038048925.1 Garcialebias charrua | reverse complement strand
ACGGGTGTTCTGCATTCCATGCGGGCCTCGAAAACATTTACGGCGCATTGTTTCATTTCCTTGATGGTCTTGTCTCTGAAATTAGCCATCACTTGAACTGACTCTTTTATATCAGGGTGGAGGTTTTTACCGAAAAGGTATTTAAAACCTACGTCGTCCTCCATGCCCGGTTCATTGCGATTACCAAAGAAAGCCTGGAACATTCTCTGGTAATATGCCTGTGGATGCTCCTTCTTACCTTGCACGACCTTCTCGGCATCAGGGTAGCCACCAGGCCCCATGTTTGGAGTGAACTCTCGTATAAGAGTATCACGCAACAGTTTGTAATCTGTTTTTATGGCGTCCGGTTGGCGAACAATGAAGTTATATACAGGCCAGTCTGCGGTGAGCCTGATCAGCGCAATTTTATCCTCAGCAGTAGCATTTGGAAAATTACCCAGCTGGAAATCAAGAGAGTCTAGGTAGTTCTTTGTATAGATTGAACCCAACGGCCCTGGCTCAAAGCGTTGAATGTATCTAGAAAGCTTCTGGAGTTCAGGTATTGGAATAGAAAGTTTAGCATCATTGCTATTCCCATTTACCTGTGATCCATGTGCAGGTGTTGATGTTGAGGACGCAAGTCCCTGCTCCGACTGGCGGGTCTTAACAGGTACGGTGAGCTGTTCTGCATCACCGCGTGGAGGTGGTGGGGGTGGTGGTGTGATGCCTTGAGAATGCTTTGCCACAACATCCACCCACCTCTCCCTTTCTTTAAAGAGGTTTTCTTTAGTTAAGGTCAGTTCCACCTTACTTTCAGTCAATTCTCTGCGTAAACAATCAACTGCAGTTTGTAGCGCTGTGCACTGTTCACTGAGTTTTCTATTTTCCTCGAATTGAGTGCTCTCTTTTAGTTGTTCTTTTAATTTATCATACTCTATTTTCAACATTGTGCACCGGGTGTGGGCTTCTTCTCTTTTTTCCTTGTTCTCTTGTAGATCTTTAGACATCGATTGTACCTGTTGCTGTAATATTTCATTCTCTCTGATAGAATCGTCATATTTTTGTCCTCTGGACCGAATGTTTTCTTCATATGAATGTGTTTGCAACAGTATTTCATTGTTTAAACGTTCAATCTCTGTATTTGTCGTTTTCTTGTATGACACAAACTCTGAAGTGGTACCTTCGTGTTTAGTTTTCTCATCAGCCAGTTTATTTTTTTCATCAGCCAGTTCATCCTCAAGGTCCCCACTCTTATACAGTTCATGGTCCAGTCTGGTCTTCAACAGAAAGGCCAATTTGACAGTACGGTCGGCGCTGAGCTTTTTTCCACCTTTTTTGATTATGCCTGTTGCTAGACTTTCTAACTCTGTGTCCAGAGTCGGGGTGTCCATTGCTGCTACCTCCTCACCATACTTCACGAGTGTTTTCATTAGCAGTTTTAAGGCATTATCAACACAATCTGTGTCCTCTGACTCAGACTCTGAATCCTCCTGCGCTGGGATTTTCTCCTCAACCGGCGCTGGAGTTTGCTCACCATCAGCATCCTCCAAGGATGAGGATGGAACAACTTCATCTGATTGTTTATCCATATTTGTTTTGAGTCTGTAAAAATCAACAAGCTGGTACATGCAGGTGTTATTCGAAAAAGAAATTCGTTATCAAATTAACCTCACTGTTGTAAACGTACACAGAAAAACGTTAAAAATGCTATTTTTAACCAAAAGTGTACAGTGTATGCCAATGCTGTTTAAAATTTTGAATGTGGAAATGCTCTGCTCTCCATCAACTTTTCTTTTTTATTTAATCTGAAAATTAAATAAAAGATGCTTTTTTGAGTGTTATTTTAAATCTCTTCAGTATTTAAAATGAGCATCAATTGTTCGTCTGTACCTCTGTTTTCAAAAATTCTTTATTTAAAATAAACAGGAGTTTTTGTTTGTGTACAGAACAATTTTAAAGCTGGTAATTTTCACCATAAAAAATGCTGACTTTATGATGTGTTGAGAGAAAACTCATCTATTAACGTCCAGCAGGGGGCAGCGTCGCGTATGTTATCACGAAGCGACTGAGTTTAAATCAGTACATGGAAAGAAAACAACCTATTAGGGTTAGTTTTCAGTAAGAACGTGATAATTGCTCGAACCGCTTTCTTGTCAGAGACAAGTTTATGTTGCTAGACAGTGTTGATGGCTTCAGATGAGTGTTTAAGTGTGTGTTCGTGTGTGAACGAGTGTGAGCCAGCGAGTGTGACCTGTCACTCAAAGTGCGGCACCTGGAAGTGACGACAAAAATGGGCGGGCCCACGCAGCGTGCGTAGCGCGTCACCAGCTTCTTACGTGAGCGAGGCGGAGCTCGCTACAACATACGTGACGTCAACAAATCAATCACAGCATATGTAGTTCATTCTCCAAGCATAAATGGCGAATGTAGTTTTTCTTACCTTCGACCAATGTAGTACCGGAAATGACGACAAAGTGGGCTGGTCGCAACGGCGTGCGACGTGATTGACAGCTCACAACAGCGAATCAGCGTTCGCCACAAGAGTGATTGACAGCACACAACAGCGAATCAGCGTTCGCTACAAGAGTGATTCACAGCACACAGCACTCGTATCATCCAATCACAGCTCATAAACGGACATGAGACACGTCTTCTTAACGTTAGCTTGCACAGCAGACCACAACTTTATAGACTCTTAAAACAACTCAAACGCTACAATTTAACTTCCCAAAATTCTGAAACATGCGGCGCGCACATCTAGACAGGCAAACTTAGTTACGCTCAGTAACACAGCACTTCAGCTGTAACACACACGGACTCCCTCGGAGCGCGTTCAGGTCGGTTCCGTCCACTTTAAAGGAGCAGAATTCGGGTTTCAGAACCACTATCCGACACGTTCTAACATATATGCTGCTTCGACCTTCTTTAAAATGTAAAATACCACAACAGCAATCTTGTAGATGTTAAATTAGCTTCAGGCTTCTGACTCGGCGGTCAAACAAAGCTTTGTACAGGAGTCCGCGTGAACTGGACCGAACCAGAACTTCCACAGACTACGGCTGACAAAACTTCACCTGAATGCTTCCAACAGCGTCTAACAGAGTTGAAACAATAATAATCTCACAGCTTCAAATGATAAAAACATGCAGAATCTGCCTGCTTTGAACACTTCCAGCCAAAATCATTATCCTCAGAGTTTAAAACTTGGATCCTTTTATGCAAACATGACGTTACAGTTCATGACTGAGACCACAGATTTATCAATAAACTTTTAGAAGCCGATACGAGGCCACCAGATGTAAGAATTAAAGTGGAGGTCAATATTAATACTGACCTCTTTATCCTTAATTAATCTACTTATTCAGATTGAATAGTAAATTCACGGATTCTCTTCTTTTTCAGTTTATTCAATATTTCTGTGATCTTTATGATGGATAAATAAACAGAGCCATTAAGTGACAAAGACGTTAACTTAGTTTGATATGTCAAAGAGACACTATCATTTATTTAGAATAAATCAACTAAATTAACACCATTACACTTGATTGACATGATTTCACTTTCTTTCAATTTAAAACGTCAGCACACTTAAATTCAACACAACAGACATAAATATTGGATGTTAACATATTTAGTCTGTGGGCTCTTTTAGCTTAAAAATATAGTTTCCAGCTTAGATAGAGAGGGGAAAGAGTAGGAGGAATAAGAGGTTGGAGAGATTAAGTTATTTATCTCGAGTGTAACCAGAGATGACACATTCCATCCGACTTCGGCTAAATCCCAGGTACGTTTGTAAACCGCTCTTTACCTTTTGACGATGCGTCTGATAAAGATATTGCCAGCCTCCCAGGTGCACGGAGTCCTTCCGGCCCTCGTACGTCTGAACTGGTCGTTTACTTCCAACGTCTCCTCGGATCCGCGTCAGCCGTCAGAAACATGTGGCAGCTTCTGGCTGACTTCAAGACGAGATGTTTCTCAAAGGAAGTTCATTAAGAACTTTGGAGCTTTTGCTCGGGGAACTGGATGGAGACGTCCATCAGTTCTAGCTGACAAGTTAGTCTTTGGCTCTTGACCAAGCTTGACCAGCTGCAAGGCAGAGAGCTTTCAGGTCTCCGTCCATTCAAACTCTTTGTCCATTCAAAGACTGAAGCGTTTCCGCACAGTTAGAACTTAAAAGCAGGAACACAGAGAGGAGTTCACTTGCTTTATCAAACCCAAGGTTACAAGCCAGCAGCAGAGAGAAATGTTTAGGAAAAAAGACAGATAACGCTGGAGCCCTGCTCATCAGACTGTCTCTGAGTTTCTAAACAAAACCGTCCGGTCTCTGTGACCCGAAGGCTTCACCTTTAAACACAGCAGTGAAGACAGTAATTAACACATTTCAGAATAACACAGCATAAAAGCACATATCATGAAAATGAGAAAAGTTATTCTTGATTACATTAGAATAAAATCAAGATATAGAAATAGTCTCTTTTAGTGACTATATGTCCTCAGATTATAACTAATGGAATAATTGTGTTAAATGTCCTGCTTTACTGAGAGGTCAGTAAAGGTCATCACTGGACAGTTCAAAAGTACACAGGTGTCTTAAAAGTGGACAAGGTCATGTCCACTACACTACCGTCAATGGAAAAAGGCCTTGCACATATCCTAAAGTCTTTTTATATAAGGTGTATTTTGAGTTGTATAAAGCAAACCTTTTTTTGACACCTCTATGAAACAGGTTGCAGTTGATGTTGACCAATAAGACAAGGCATCACCCAGTTAGTTGTGATCTGCTAATTTCATTTTTCATTCAGCTGTTTTTTATTCTCTCAGCTGCAGGACAATGACATCAAGGAAGAAAGTACTACTCAAAGTCATCATCCTTGGAGACTCTGGGTAAGTGCCGTAAAGACATGAGGCCTGAGTGGTGACTATTTTCTTTGTCATTATTGTTTTTCTCCAGCCTGTGCTCATAATTGTTCTGGGATATTTGTTTTTGTAGTGTTGGGAAGACTTCATTAATGAACCAGTATGTGAATAAGAAGTTCAGCAACCAGTACAAAGCAACAATTGGAGCTGATTTCCTGACGAAAGAAGTTATGGTAGATGACAGGCTCGTTACAATGCAGGTGATCCTTTTTTTTCCTGAAATTCAGTTGTCTCATGAACATTAAACTAGGCCTGTCACATATTCTGTTGAAGATTCTCAGTCATCCAAGACATGGTAAATTCAAAAAAAGTTCAAGACAAAATCAACTGGACTTTATTTGTAACAGAAGACGTTTTGCTTCTCATCCGAGGAGCTTTCTCAATTCAAAGAGCACAGAGTGTGGGGTTCAGGTTATAAAGCTGAGATAAGATACACACATACATACCATATTTTCCGGAATAAAGGTTGCACCGTTATATAGATCGCTTTGTCCAATTATTGCCAAAAAATTGGAAAAATCCATAAACGCGTCACACCTTAATATAGATTGCACCTACGTCACCTCCGACGTAACGCGTCATCCACCGCTGACGTGACGCGCACCGCTGAGACAACCCGGAAATGTGGACTGAGTGTTTAGCTCTGATGCAAATGTCTGCCACAGGAGCGCACAGCAAGGCTTTAAGAAGATTAACACGGTAAAAACAATTATTTGTTTGCTAAAAATTATAGCTGACATTATAGCACAAGGGTTCCTGAGCTTAACCGTTCCTTAATAAATTCACGAAATGGTCAAATCTGCTGGATTTAAATTGTTTCGCTTTGACGTCTTCCAAACGGCCGTGTGCACTGCGAAAATAAATTATAAATAAATCTAATTTTATCTCAAATGTCTCATACAGGTCAACAGTATCTAAATAGTATCCATTTACGGGAGCTAACCGCTAACAACGATGCTAAAAGATCGATTTTTTTTTTAAATCTCAAACATCTCATAAAGCTAGTCACTTGTAAATGTCCATACAGTGATTACTTTCTGTAAGTTTGATGAAAATCTGTCCTGTGGTTCTTGACTTATCTTGCTAACAAACACAGCTAATAGCAGTTACCTCCAGAGCAGGAGGCCGGGCAGCGACAGAGTAAAGCCGGGTTCCCACCAAACGCGTCTTGAGCAGCAAAAATGCTCCCGACGCGCGGTGTTGGCTGCTTGTCAACAAATGTCTGTTCACACCGAACGCGTCTGAAGATGCGCAGTGGGAGGAGCGTCTTGGTCCTTTTCCGGTCGGGTTTGTTTTTTTCCGGTCTCTGAAATGGCGGACGTAATCCGAAGAATTGCTTTGTTGTATTTAATCAACAAAGCAGCAGCACGCAGATGCCGTGCACAACTACGATTCTGGATTCACCCCACAATACAGAGACGCTTGCATTTTGGTGAATTTCACCATCTAATCCAGGAGCTGCGCACAGATGAGCATCGCTTTCAGCGGTACTTCCGTGTCACCCGAGCCCAGTTTGACGACCTGCTGTCCCGCGTTGTTGGCCGCATCCTCTTGCAGGTCCCGTGATCGTTGCGTCATCACATAGCAGAGTCTCTCCCGATTGGTTGCTGCTACGCGGCGAGCAGACAATGTAAGTCAAAGTTCAATTTGTTGAACTCGGGCAGCCGCTGCTCTGGACATGCCACATGCACGGAAAAAGAACTGCCGCACCCTGCCGCGCTGCTCAAAACGCGCCGCTGCACACGGTGGCTGCTCCTAGATGCGCGGCCACCATAGACTTTGCATGTAAACTGGCTGCATTGGCTGTTCAAAACGCATTTGGTGTGTACCCGGCGTCAGTCCGACCAACGGAGGCTGCCTTTGGACACATGAGGTGGGAACGGTCATTGGGTGTACCCTAGCGGCCGAAAGTGTTACTGCACCATTTTTTGCCAATATGAAAAACGGTCATATCTGAGCCCAAAATTGGTCTAAAAATATGGGAAAAAAGCCATAAACAGGTCTCACCTCTCTATAGGTCGCAGGGCATGGAAATTAGGCAAAAAACCGTGACCTATATTCCGGAATTTACGGGTATGCAGATTGACTTATCACACTTTTAACAGTATGGGTTTGTTAAAGGTGCTATATGTAACTTTTCTAAACATATATTTTTAACATATTTCTTCACTCTGTCACTACCTCCTGACAGACTGATGTTAGCCAGGTAATCTCTGAAAAAAAAATATATATATATTGTCCCCTTGCTTCTCCAGGTGGTAAATAAGCATTTCTAAAAAGAAAAAGTGACACCGCCGTTTTCCAGCCAATAAAAACAGAGTTTTTAATCAGCCAATAAAGAGCTGCGTTCCAGTTGTCCTCAACAGAGCTTCTCACGCCCCAACCCACGCCCCCACCTGTCCCAGCCCCAGCGCCGCGCACGTTCTCGTTCAAAGGATTGGAAAGCGATGCAGGACTGTTTTGTATGTGACACAAATGTATTAAATTCCCCTTCTTAATCCCTGATCAGGACTTTTTTTTTCTTCCAAAAGTCAAATAATCGCTTCATCCACCGCTCTGTACCGCTCCCTCTGCCGACTGCAATGAATGAGGAAATGCAGTTGTCACAAGCAAATTAAAGTAGGGTTCAACGTGGCTGCCCAAGGCTCTGAAGATTTCCTGGTCTTCTGGTGTGCTGGACTAGCGCTACATGGTTTTATTTTTTTAGAACGTTTTATAAACATATAAACACAGAATATCGCAGCGGCTCCGAGCGGACATGCAGCGGAGGCAGCTGATCTCAAGTTCAGCAGAAGCACGGACTGTGAGGGAGCAGAATGCTTTTCCCTGTTGAAAATATTTCTAAGTCCCAGCGTTCTCCAGAAGTTACATATAGCACCTTTAAGGTCTTTGTTAATCTAACTGACAGATGTGGCCCCTCTGGTCACATCTGATAGGTGTGATTATAAGTTTTTGAAAGTTGGAATCTGAGGCCTCCTCTGTTTAGAGATGGTTTCTCTCTTCATTCGTATACTGGGCCCAGACTTGATGCAGAATAAAAAGACAAAGCAGAACTAAATGTCATGTTGCAATGTAAAAGAAATTGAAACGACAAAAAAAACAGTTAAAAGCTCACAGCTAGCTTTGTCAGATTGTACACAACAAACATGACTGGAGAGACATTTCAGTATAAATATGTTAAATTCCTTGTGGTTCACCATCTGAACCTTCACACCATTTTGTTTCTGCATTGGTCTGTATTTAAGATCTTTGTGATCGACTGGTCAGCTTGGTGAACTGGTGCAAAAAAGGCAGATAAGACAATAGAAAGAACACTAAGGGAGTACCATACTGTATTTCACTGGGATGAGACAGCTGGCAACCAGTTGGTGCAGAAGTTCTCTCAATGTTCACAGGGTTTGTAGATCTCCTCGCTACTGCAGCTCATAGCTTGAATTTTGTGCAACAAATGTACTGTGTATAAAAATTTATAGAACGTTTTTTCACCTACATGGGAACATTAACAGGAAACATGCCCAAGTCTTAAAAAACAGGCAGATGGTAAATACGGTAATGGTAATTTAAAAAGTATGGTACCAGTAGTCTAAACCTGCCTTTAAAAAAAAAACTTTTTATTAAACTTGCCTTTTTAATGTGAAAAGTGACCATGTAGATAAAATCATAAATGTGGTCCAGCGTGGGTGGGTATTAAATTAATGTTTTGCGAGCCATACACATAGTAGTCAATTTTTTTAAATGTACAAACCAAATACAGTTGCATGTCTCACTATAGTCACTTTGTCGTACATACTCAAAGAAAACCGACTGCAATGGAAAGTTATGCATTTTCTCACAATTGAGTCAAGTTTGACATGTCAACTTGTCTCCAACAGTTGCAGCTCAGTAAGAAGCTATCCAAAGTCAAGTCAAAGTCAACTTTATTGTCAGAACTGCAATATGTACAGGACATACACAGGATTGAAATTGCGTTTCTCTCAGTCCCTCGGTGCAACAGTAACCATTTAAACACTAAAACATTTAATAAACATAAGCATAAAATAGTAAAAGTGTAACACTGTCCTGAGTTTTTGCATAGTAGTATAAAAGTATGAAAATTTACATCAACACTAAAACTAAAACACTAAACATTTAATGAACATAAGCATAAAATGAAATAATAAAAGTGTAATACTGTCCTGAGTACTGAGTACTGTCCAAACATTACACGTAAAAACTTTTCATTTGCCTTCATCTTCCCAGAACAAATAATGTTTTTTACACAAACTTAAAACCAAGTGATGACTATAACTCAAGAGACCAGTTTTGTTTGGCATCGGTACATTCATCCATGATCTTTTACCACTTGGACAGGTCTGCAGTCCATCGCAGGGGCACAGAGACAAACAACCATTCATTCTCTCACTCACACCTAGGAACAATTTAGAGTCACCAATCAGTCTAACATGCATGTTTTTGGTCTGTGGGAGGAAACTGGAGTACCTGGAGAAAACCCATGCATGCACGGAGAGAACATGCAAACTCCACCCAGAAAGGCCCCTGGTCTGAGATTTGAACCAGGGACCTGCTCGCTGAGAGGCATCAGATCTACCAACTGTGCCACCATGCTGCTCGTATTAATACACAAACAAGGCAATTGTGATTTTTTTTTTTCATTCATTCAACCTTTATTTAAACAGATAAGTCACACTAGCTATGTTTACATGGACATAAGTAATCGGATCAAACGGCCGTTCGGAATAAAAACGTGTCGTGTAAACACCCTGTTCGGGTTATTTTTTGTTTATTCAGCGTGATCCGAAATAATTTGTGATCAGAACGAAACAGTTGGTTTACGCCGATTCATAACCTAAACGGTGCACATGTAAACGCTTTATCTGTTCGTTTTTATCTGATGGTGAAGAACTGATCTGACTGCGCATGTGCGACTTTGTCATTTCCGCCTGGCTAGATGCTAATAATATTAGCATGTCGGAGAAGCAAAACTGGTCGGGGAGTGACACAACATTTCTACTAGAAATTTTGGATGAGCTCAAAATTACCTGTGTTACCTGTAGCTCAGTCAGGGAGTGCAGTAACGTCTCCACCGTCATTAAAACCTGTCGCGGGTCCATTTTGGGTGCTCAAGTTTGTTTACATTCATCCCGGATGTAAACCGGAAGTAGAATTTCTTCTTCAATGGTTTTTTTTTAAGGAGAGTTTAACACTCTGCACATGTCAGTACTTCTCTTCAGAACAAAGCCCGCTGCTTGTAAACGCTTGTCATGAACAGATTGTGCCCATGTAAACAATGCATTTGAGTTATTTAATCTGAAAACATTTAAATCCGGTCAAAGAATTTTGCGTATGTAAACATAGCTACCGGTACTGAGCCTCGAAGACTCATTTACAAGTGAGATCTGTTGGACAGACAATAAAAGTGGTGAAAAATGACACATAGGGTTTGGAGACAAAAAAAATCCTAACACATTTTGACCTCTGCTTGAAGGTCAAAAATGTCAAGGTCAAAAAAAGACGCTGACATTACTCAGAGGGCGATGGAGGGGACTCAAAGGCGGTTGAGCAGTTAGCTCGCAGAGGCACTGCAGAGTTCAGATAGAATCAGGGAATTAGGGATGCGTGATTGTGTTGAAAACTGTGCGTAAGTGATGTTAGTCTTTTCTTCGAGTGGTAAGTAGCAAAGCTATAAGCTAACTTCGTCCGGCTTGCCGTAGTTTGCCATATTCTGACGCATGCGCAAAACGCTGTGTTCCGTCGAAAGTTTTTCTTTTTTTAGTCGAAAAGTTAAAATAAACGTTGGTCAGCTTTAGAGAAACCTGCCCTCTGATCTATGAACAGAACGCTGTGTTGTGTGATTTTACTGTGAGACCCTCTGGTCAAAGCCACAGAGGAAACTGGTTGCCTTGTCAGCTCTCCTTAAAGCTGAAGGAGACGCCCTCTAGAGGGTTGGAGGGTGAAGTGTTTTCAGTGTAAAATGCTGCTCTGTTATTGTTCATTTCTTAAGTGACAATATTGGAAACTGTTAAGAGTTAGCAACATATTCTTTAGTACGGAAGCGTATTGCAGTCATCCATGAAAAAAAAAATTGGAGCTTATGTAGTAATCACGTGATACGTATGTAGTAAAAACGTGATACTATGTAGTAATAGCGTGATAAGTATAGATGTAGCATTCACGTAGCCAGTATTTTAGGAGGGGCGGCTCCTTTAAATATATAGTAGACTTGCAAAATGCCACATGCCTCAGTAGCACAATGGAAAGTGTGTCTGCTTTCTGCTCCAACGACCCAGGTTCGATCCTGACCTGGTTGAACTTATTTTACTTTTTATTTTTTTATTGGATAAATAAAATAAAAAAGGAGTTTGTGTTAACCACAGGCATATTAAGTCTATGGTGTTAACCGGTTCGACATTAGCGGCGTCTCCATACCTTCTCTTTCCACCTCTCTTAACACAGAACTTGTGTTGTGCGGGAGTTGTGGTCCCGCCTACAACTCCCGCACAACACAAGTTCTGTGTTAAGAGAGGTGGAAAGAGAAGGTATGGAGACGCCGCTAATGTCGAACCGGTTAACACCATAGACTTAATATGCCTGTGGTTAACACAAACTCCTTTTTTATTTTATTTATCAAATAAATTAAAAAAAAAGTAAAATAAGTTCAACCAGGATCGAACCTGGGTCGTTGGAGCGGAAAGCAGACGCGCTTTCCATTGTGCTACTGAGGCATGTGGCCTTTTGCAGGTCTACTATATATTTAAAGGAACCGCCCCTCCTAAAATATTGGCTACGCGAATGCTACATCTATACTTATCACGCTATTACTAAATACACATCACGTTTTTACTACATAATATCACGTTATTACTACATACGTATCACGTTATTACTACATAAGCTCCAATTTTTTTTTCATGGTTGACTGCAATACGCTTCCGTACTTTGGTTTAAAACTTATGGCTAAAACTACACAAGATATATTTTGCACTGTTTTGCACTACAAGAAAGAAGCCTAATGCTTGAGTTGTTAATTATTTAAAAACTCTCTGGACCTAGTACAGTAGTGAAATTTTCTTAATAAAGATTATTTTGTGGTATAGCAGTTTTCAAAATAAATTATGGCAAAAGGACACCCTATGCTTTTTTTTCATTCCTATTGCAAGTTTTATACCAAAAATCATATTGCGAAATATATCGTTATCGCCACCCTTCACAATACATATCGTGATATGAATTTTAGGCCATATCGCACATTCCTAGTCAGAATGTTTATTCAGCTGGGCTCCTCTGAAAATGTCCATGGAATTCCTCAGATGAAGGGTTAGGAGGGTGAGAGCATCAGGTTTACAAAACTTCTGCAGGTGTGTTGTTGTTTATACGAGATCTATGTGGTCTTCTTGTTCCCCTTAAAGGGGACCAAATGTAGGATATATAATTTTTTGTGGTTTATCTGTGGGCTATCCAGACCATTTTCAGTCAATTTTATACACAAAATAATGCTTAGATTAAAAAATATCCCCTTTCTAATTCTGCCAAATTTCACTTCCGTTCTAAACGACCGGTTTATGAATAATGAGGTCTGAAAGCCACGCCCTACAAAGACCTATTTACATTAACTACGCCCTCTGTAACAGCCAGTATCTCTAATATGTTGTTATTTTAAAATTAGCTCTTTTTTATTACTCATTTGACTTACTGTTAGTGCTAGTAGCTTAAGATAACTTACCAAAAGCCCTCTGCGCTGCGCCGCCATTTGCAGCTCCTTTTTTTAGCATTAGCTCCGAGGCTAATGATAGCTTTTCCTCTCCGAGCGGGCGGTGTGCTCCGCTCGTTGCATGCGGCGCTTGTTGGAGCGTGCTTCAGTCCACACACAAAGTTCACAGAATGTCTCCAGTTAATTTATCCGCATGAGGCAACTTTTGACCGGACCCCCGGACGTCAAAAGTCAGTAGCTCGCAACAACTCCCGCACGCAGATGGTGTCTTCGCCGGCGGTCTGCAAAACAAAAGGCTTAAAAAAAAAAAAAAGGAAATCCGCGACCGTGACGCGAACCTGTGTCCTTCGGATGACGAGTCCGGTTCATTACCTCTGGGCCAACTGTGCAGTTGTGCAAAAACAGACTTTCGTCGTATAAGAAATAATCACAACCACCTACATTTAGAACGGTGAAGTTTTGATTAGATTTTGATGAAGTGAAAGGTATTCTTAAAATAAATAAGTTGCTAATCTGAAAATATATCGATCAGTGGTGCTTCATGGTACAGACTCTCGTCCCGCGAGTAAGTGTGTGTGTGTGCACAGTTTTCTGCCGGTTGCGCGTTGGGAGCGATATTACACTAAAAATTGAACTAAAACGTAAAAATAACAATTATAAAGTATTATTATATCGATGTATATATCTAGTTTCACCCCGATTTCTCCGAAACAAAAGGCTTTAAATAAAAAGGGAAAAAAAAAACGATGCCGTTGACAGGACGCGAACTCTAGTCTCCTGCGTGCCGCTCAAGTGTCTTAACCGCTCGACCAAACTGACAGTTGTGTTAGAGCAG
>JBBPBX010056710.1:0-22675 GCA_038048925.1 Garcialebias charrua | reverse complement strand
CACATGTGATATTACAGAGGTCAGATCTTACATCATTTATTTGTACAAATTGTTTCCTATTTTTTAAGTAGCTAGATACCCACTGTAATGCTGGTCCTCTAATACCATATTTGTTCAGTTTTTCAAGGAGTATTGTGTGATCAATAGTATCGAATGCTTTTTTTAAATCAACAAAGATACTGATACAGTGTTGTTTTTGATCGACAGCAGTAGTTATTTGTTCCATTAATTCCATGAGAGCCATTGATGTAGAGTTTTTTGATCTAAACCCATACTGACTGCTGCTTAGAATATTTTGTTTATCTATAAATTGGTCTAGTCTGTTTACAAATAGTTTTTCAAGAATTTTTGAAAACTGTGGTAACAAGGATATAGGTCTATAATTGTTGAATACACATTTATCACCATTTTTAAAAAGAGGAACGACCTTAGCTACTTTCATATTATCTGGAAAAATTCCTGTTGAAAATGATAAGTTACATATGTATGTGAACGGCTCAATAACATGGCTCATTATGTCCTTTACAAACATCATATCCATGTCCACCCAGTCTTTCGATCTCTTGTCTGTAAGATGTTTTACTACATTCATTATTTCCTCTTTGTTAGTTCCATTTAGGAAAATACTATTTGCACAACCTGTAATTGAGTGGATCATATTTTTATCTACTTTTGGTATCTTAGCTGCAAGGCTTGATCCAACATTCACGAAATATTGATTAAATCCATTTACAATTTCATTTTCATCATGAACTTCATCGTTGTCTTTTACAAAATATTTTGAAATACCAGTTTTTGCTTTATGATTCTTCAGTACACCATTCATTACTCGCCATGTTGCTTTCATATCACCATTAGTTTTATCTAATAATTTACTATAATATTCTTTCTTATGTTTCCTTATAATCCCTACTAATTTATTTTTATACTTTTTATATTTTTCTTCTGCGCTCTGACTTCGCAATTTCAAGAAACATGAATACAAATAATTCTTTTTTTTACATGCATTTCTTAACCCTTTTGTCATCCATGGTTGATCATTCGTATTTCTCTTTGTGTAATTTGTTTGCACACAATTCTTTTCATACAGGGTTTCCAAGATATTCATAAACTCATCATATGCCCTGTTCGCATCATCAACATACACATCATTCCAGTCTTGTTTATCCAGATCCTCTTTCAATTTTTCCAAAACTTTTTTTGATGTGTTTATGATTTTTTTCTTCGTTGTGTCTGCTTTTGTGATTTTTTGATCATTTTTAAAGATTGTGAAAACTGGTAAATGATCACTTAAGTCGGTCGTTAAGATACCACCAATCACATCCCTATTTGTTATATTTGTGAAAATATTATCAATTATTGTGGCACTATGAGTTGTAATTCTTGTTGGCTTTGATATCAATGGATACATATTTAAACTGTACATTGAGTTTATAAATGTGCTTATGTTATTTGAATCTGTTTTATTTCCCATATCAATGTTAAATATGTTATATATGTTAAATATGTTATATATTTATATATTTATATATATTTATATATAGCCGGCAACGTTATCAATATTTGCACTACACTGCCAACTGAAAAGTAACAAAAATGATCCTAAAAGGATGAAATTACAAAAATCAAAGGATTTATTTAATACTTTACGTACATATATTCTATTCGGCCACGAAATTAACAAAAAATAGAATGATCTTTTAATCCCTAAAACCACGTTTAAATCTCAAATACACGGGTGTGTCGCCACCGCATTTATACATAAAAGTAACCCAAAATACATGAAACTAACAACTCGCCGTCGAATGGTCGACACAAAACACACAATAAACTCCTCCGGCCACGTTAATTTGGCTTGAAACAGCGGTGTTATTTACGGATTTCATTAGTAACCCAGCACTACCGGTGTAACAGGCAGACACAGTTAGCGTCTATAGGTAGTCAACAGATTTAATGAAAAGTAACTAAAATACATAAAAATAACGACTCACCGTCGAATGGTCATCACAAAACACACAATAAAATCATCCGGCCACGTTAATTTGGCTTGAAACAGCGGGTTATTTACGGATTTATGAAGACACCGAGCGCAGCCAGCTACAGAATTAGCCCCTGAGTTCAACTATGACCCGGAAGTTGTCAAGATGGAATAGTCCATTTTTAGTAGGGGGATAAAGAAATCGACCGTTTTTTTTATTGCGTATTTAATGATCGTTTTCATCGTAACTATAATTATTTTTATGTTAAATGTACATTAACAAGCATGAGCAATGTTAGTGATGTAGGTGACTGCACGGGGCGAGGCGGGGCCGGGGCCACTGCTGAAATGGGACCCCCAGGCATTTACCTACATGGTAGAGCCGAGTCTGTTCTCAGCTCTGCCCCCCTCCCCCTCACACCCTTTCCTCCTCTGCTGTTTACGTGGGGAAAAAGGTAAAAAACAAGCAGCATAAAAGCTTGTAAATAAGTTTATTGGTTTTTACTGATAGATAATTAGTTATTAGCGGTACTGCATTTTAAATAAAAATAGCATAAATCCGCTTATGAATTATAAAAGTTAGTCAATTCACAAAAACGCTGACAAAAAGTTTAGGTCCACTGTAAGCGGAATAGCGCTTTAGCGCTCTCTAGCGGTCTGTGCCCACCACTGCTACGAGGTTTTTTTTTGTTTTGTTTTTGGCTTGCTTCAAGTTCCTGGATGTTTTTTTCAAAAGAGACAAGGCCCCGCATCCACGCGTTTGCGTCGCATGTCTGTTAACATGCGCTGACCAGCCAGCAGAACAATACAGCCAGGCTGAAATACTAGTTTACTTGAAATACGTATTTCTGCAACATTACTGTTTTTGTAGCTGCTTCAGGCAGGTTTCTGCTGCAGCGAGGTCCTACTCGGTTTCTTTATGCTTCAAAACATGACACAGAGTCGTTCTAACTAGCGTGAGAACATCCAACTTGTTTAATCTGAAGTTTCCACTCGATAGAACATGATGAGAGTCAGAAGATGAAGCACAATAAATAAAGTTTGATTCAACGTGTCCCTGAAACAAACAGCCCCAGCGCTGCATGTTTTTTAATTCATCCATCCATCCATTTTCTTCCGCTTATCCGGGGTCGGGTCGCGGGGGTAGCAGCCTAAGTAGGGAGGCCCAGACTTCCCTCTCCCCAGCCACTTGGAGCAGCTCCTCTGGGGGAATCCCAAGGCGCTTGGACTGCCGGTACCTATCTGCTGCTTCCGGGGGTCCCACAGGCCAAAAAGGCCCAATAGGACTCCTTCTTCAGCTTGACAGCATCCCTCACCGCCGGTGTCCACCACCGGGTTCGAGGGTTGCCACCACGACAGGCACCAACAACCTTGCGGCCACAACTCCGATAAGCTGCCTCGACAATAGAGGCGCGAAACATGGCCCACTCGGGCTCAATGTCCCCCGCCTCCCTCGGAACGTGTTCAAAGCTCTCCCGGAGGTGGGAGTTAAAGCTCCGTCTTACGGGAGACTCTGCCAGACGTTCCCAGCAGACCCTCACAATACGTTTGGGTCTGCCAGGTCTGACCGGCATCCTCCCCCACCATCGGAGCCAACTCACCACCAGGTAGTGGTCAGTTGACAGCTCCGCCCCTCTCTTCACCCGAGTGTCCAGGACATGCGGCCGCAGATCAGATGAGACGACAACAAAGTCGATCATTGAACTACGACCTAGGGTGTCCTGGTGCCAAGAGCACATATGGACACCCTTATGCCTGAACATGGTGTTCGTTATGGACAATCCATGACGAGCACAGAAGTCCAACAACAGAACACCACTCGGGTTCAGATCAGGGGGGCCGTTCCTCCCAACCACACCCCTCCAGGTCTCACTGTCATTGCCCACGTGAGCGTTGAAGTCCCCCAGCAGAACAAGGGAGTCCCCAGGAGGCGCACCCTCCAATACCCCCTCCAAGGACTCCAAAAAGGGTGGGTAATCTGCGCTGCCGTTCGGCGCATAGGCACAAACAACAGTCAGAGCCCGTCCCCCCACACGTAGGCGAAGGGAGGCTACCCTCTCGTTCACCGGGGTGAACCCCAACGTACAGGCACCAAGATGGGGGGCAACAAGTATGCCCACTCCTGCTCGGCGCCTCTCACCAGGGGCAACTCCAGAGTGGAAGAGTGTCCAACCCCTCTCAAGGAAACTGGTTCCAGAGCCAGAGCCATGCGTTGAGGTGAGTCCGACTATTTCTAGCCGGAACCTCTCAACCTCACACACTAGCTCAGGCTCCTTCCCCACCAGAGAGGTGACATTCCATGTCCCAATGGCCAGCTTCTGTAGCCGAGGATCAGACCGCCAGGGTCCCCGCCCTCGGCCACCACCCATTCCACAATGCACCCGACCCCTTTGGCCCCTCCCACAGGTGGTGAGCCTATGGGAAGGGGGACCCACGTCTCCTCTTCGGGCTGTGCCCGGCCGAGCTCCATGGGTGAAAGCCCGGCCACCAGGCGCTCGCCAACGTGCCCCTCCTCCGGGCCTGGCTCCAGAGTGGGGCCCCGGTGACCCGCGTCCGGGCGAGGGAACATTGTTTCCATTTATATTATTCATCATAAGGGGTCTTGTGGGCTGCGCTTTGTCTCGTCCCTCACCTAGGACCTGTCTGCCTTGGGTGACCCTACTAGGGGCATAAAGCCCCTGACAGCATAGCTCCTAGGATCATTGGGACACTCAAACCCCTCCACCACGGTAAGGGTGTACAGTACTGTACCTTTATCTATTTATAAATAAAAAACAATAAAAAAATAAAAAAACTGTATATACTGTATATTTTTAATAAATAGATAAATGTACAGTACTGTAGAGTCACCAAGCACTTAGCCTATCCTAACACAGTTTTTAAAGATGAAGGAGTCAGTTTAATTCATTTATTCAAAATAAAACAAATTCATCAGAAAGGAAAAAAAACACTGAAAGAAAAGTTGCAGAAAGAAGAAAATAGTCTTATAATATCTGCTCCTTATTAAAAAAAACTACAAACAAACAACAACAACCTTCACTTGAACAATCTCCAAACTGAAAAAACAAACAAACAAAAAACAGGTATCCTTTACCTGCATTATACATTCCCAACAACTTTAATTTAATCATCTTTTAAAACATATAAATACTTTTAGAAATATTTATGGTGATATCAAGTCAACTTCACAGTCCTGTTTCCTGATTTACAACACAGCTCCTTCAGACTAGTTCTGCATGAAGGTAACATTTAGGAGCCAAGATGGTGTAGTGGTTAGGGCGTTTGACTTGGGACCCGAAGGACGCGGGTTCGCGTCCCGGCCACTACACATCTTGGGGTGTCTATGAGTGCACACCTATTTCTCCAGCTCCCCGAGCGCCTTCTATGGCTGCTCACTGCACCGCCTGGTAGGTGGTTGGGTTAAATGCAGAGACGAATTTCGTCTGTGTATGGGAAACATACGCAGATGACAAGATTAGACAATTATTATTATTATTATTATTACACATTTACATTCCCTTCAGGTACTATTTACTCTTTTTTGTCAACAAATTTTAATTGAATACAGTATTTGGGGGTAATAGTTTTATGAGTTTTATACGTGACTTGTAAAATACTATGTTCAACAAAATCATACACTTTTAATAATTTCAATTCATTAAATAATATATTTGTTGGGTGACCATAGCACTTCTTAATAATTCTTATAGCTCTTTTTTTGTAAAATAAAAACAGGGTTTGTAATAGTTTTGCATGCTTTTCCCCAAACTTCAATACAATAGATTAAATATGGAACAATCATTACATTATACAATACATGGGATTGTATATACAAAACTTTGTCATTCAAAAACTATTTTACTTTATACAGTAATGCAATTGCTTTTGTTTTTATTCTTAAGTGATTTACATGAGATTTCCATGTCAGCTTCTCATCAATAACAACACCCAAAAGTTTTATTTAATTAACTATGAATTTCAATGCTGTAAATTTTAAAGATGTTTAAAGATAAAACTATTAATATTGACACAGTTGAGAATTTTATGGCAAGAAAGTTCATGCTCAATAATCCAGGTACCAAAGCCAATAATTCTCAGTCAGGTCATCTGGACAGTTTCTTTTTTTTTTTGAATGTCCAGAGGACCAGACTTAGCTTTTTTAGATTTTTCTACCTGGATTATTGAGCATGCATCAGGGTATGTGTGTAACACTATTACATAATAATGTAATGTAATGTAATCTGTAATAATATGAACAAAATAATGTTCCCCTTTCCACAACTCACTTCTTGTTTCTGAACTTTTTCTTTTAGATGAATAGAAAGACTACACCCGTCACCAACTCCACCATAAGACGGAGAACTCGTGCAGATGTACAGAAGCGACTTCAACTGATAACGGATGACTACAGAAAATCGACTGACTGTAGGATGACAGTGTGACCTTGGACATGACAGTCTGGCTGGTGACTGTTATGGGCAGGCTCAGTCATCTTCTGAACAGTCTGATGATGAAGCATGACATGAAGGTAAGTCTGATACAGCATCAGACCTAAATTAGATCCTGTTGTTTCTTGTTTCATCATCCAAACTATTTTCTGCTTCCCAAAATGAAGACAAATAGCTCAAATCTTCACATAGATTGCTAAATTTGTCGTGTTTTAAATTGTCCGCTATTAAAGAGACCAGAGCCCTCTGCCTCATACTACGTCACAGATGGTGCGTCCGCGTGTAATCGGATTTCCCATGATTAAACACGGCTTGAAGTTCAAAATCACTTTTAAAGCAAAATTAAAGGGATTTATCATTTTGTTTGCAAAAACGAACATATTTAAATGATAAAATATAGTATACATTTTGAGCAATTTGATGAATACTAAAAAAAATCATGTCAGTGGACCTTTAAGTTGTGACAAACTGAATTGATGACTGGTCTTTTCTCAGGATTTATACTGTTCATTGACATACTGGTGCTGGTCATACAATTAGAATATCATGAAAAGGTTGATTTATTTCAGTAATTCCTTTCAAAAAGTGTAACTTGTATAATATATTCATTCATTACACACAGACTGATATATTTCAAATGTTTATTTCTTCTAATGTTGATGATTATAACTGACAACTAATGAAAACCCTAAATTCGATATCTCAGAAAATTAGAATATTACTTAAGACCAATAAAAATATATATATATATATTTTTAGAAATGTTGACCAACTTAAAAGTATGAACATGAAAAGTATGAGCATTTACAGCATCAATACATAGTTGTTGCTCTTTTTGCCTGGATTAATGCAGCAATGTGGTGTGGCATGGAATCTAGGGATGCACCGATCCACATTTCTCACTACCGATCCAATACCGATACTTTGAAATTGGGTATCGATCGATACCGATACTTTTCCGATCCGATACCGTTCAAGTACACGACTATGTATAATGAAGATTTTGAACTGAGAACATTTATTTCAACACGGTGTGAGACATCCAATGAAGACTGAGCCTTACCACAGGAACCTCACAAATTTTAGCATCTAACAGGAGGCATGTCTTCACCCCACACGTCCTTCTTACTCATGGTTCAGTTGGAAAACCTAAAAAAAACGCTAAGCATGATGGGAAATACAACACAGCCACTCCATTAACCAGTAAGGCAGTAGCTGTGTTGTATTTCCCATCATGCTTAGCGTTTTTTTAATAATAATAATAATAATAATGAATTCAATTTATAACGCACTTTTCATTAATGAAAATCTCAAAGTGCTACAAGGAGCAACAGAATTAAATGACAATAAAACAGACAATAAAACAAATAATAAAACATTTAAAATCAATAGTTTTATAGTTTTCAAAACTAAAATACTGCTAAGTATTATGGGAAAGACAACAAAATCCACTGCCTTACTGGTTAAGGGAGTTCGAATAAGTCCTCAAACAGACAACAGTACTACCTCCGGAGTATATATATATATATACTCCGGAGGTAGTACTGTTTGGTTTTGGCAAAAGTGTTTTACACTGGATGCCCTTCCTGACAAAACCCTCACCATTTACCCGGGCTTGGGACCGGCACAAGAGATGCACTGGCTTGTGCTCCCTAGTGGCTGTTTTAAAAAGTATCCTGACGCATGCTCTAGGTCATCTGGATGGATACTTTTTCTTGAAACTTTTTTTGGGGGTGTTTTTTTTTTGGAGAGGAAACCGGAGGACCCGCAGAAAAACCTAGAAGTGCATGGGCCAAACACAAAACTTCCCCAGAATGTATCCTGATGCATGCTCAGTGATCCAGGTCTGTAAATGTAACAGTTCATCTGGACGGATTCTTTTTCTTGAAACGTTTCGTCTTTCGTGGGTGGTGTTATTTTTTGTTTGTTTGTTTTTTGAGAGGAAACCGGAGTATCCGGACAAAAACCTACAAGTGCACGGGCCGAACACAAAAACTCCCCCAGAAAGTATCCTGATGCATGCTCAGTGATCCAGGTCTGTAAATGTAACAGTTCATCTGGACGGATTCTTTTTCTTGAAACGTTTCGTCTTTCGTGGGTGGTGTTTTTTTTTTTTTTTTTTTTTTTGAGAGGAAACCGGAGTATCCGGACAAAAACCTACAAGTGCACGGGCCGAACACAAAAACTCCCCCAGAAAGTATCCTGATGCATGCTCAGTGATCCAGGTCTGTAAATGTAACAGTTCATCTGGACGGATTCTTTTTCTTGAAACGTTTCGTCTTTCGTGGGGGGTGATGGTTGATTTTTTTTTTTTCTGAGAGGAAACCGGAGTATCCGGACAAAAACCTACAAGTGCACGGGCCGAACACAAAACTCCCCCAGAAAGTATCCTGATGCTTCTTCTTTCGGCTCTTCTCTCTTGAGGGGTCGCCGCAGAGAGTCATACCCCTCCATCTCGCTCAAAACTGAACTACTTTTTGCCGATAAGGTGATCTAAGTGGGACAAATCTAATCGTCTCCGTTTGCCACCTCAGGTGAACTCCTAAATCAATTTCCTTATCAAGGCCAGCGTATGTCTATTTTTTTTGTACTTTTTCATAAAAGTACAAAACCCCATTTCTTTCCATATCAGTATTGGCTTTATGTTGTGCAACAGATTTGAAAGTCCCTTCACTAGACAAGAATATTTTGCCTCCAGTGAAAATATATGGGTAATAATGATTCCCCATCAGAAAGTTTTGACAGATGACTGACTTCAACCTGTATCTATCTGTGCCCGTTTCTGTTGGAACGACAAGGATGTCCATGGGATAAACTGGTGTCCTAGGATCAGACAATCCTGTTGACCTTGGTAGACATACATTAACTACGTCTGCAGAGTTGAAAAATGTTGTTTTAGTCAGTGTTGTGTTACAAACGGAACAAATTTCCTTGTTTTTGTTTTGAGCTATCTGTCTGAAGAGGGTGAAAGTGGATGTGAGTTTTTCTGGTGATGGCAGGAAACAGATGTTGCCCATTGGGGTCTGGCAGCGTGACGAAAACTTACACTTGTTGCAAGTTTTGACTGTGTTAAGAACAAGCTCTGACTGCATTCCGCATTGGCTCAACCAGTGCATGACAGGTTCCATAAAATCTACAACATCGTTCTGCATAAAAAACTTGTGACGGCGTTGTTTGACTTTGCTCCATAAGAATCGGTAAGATGTCTTTTTAGGCAATAGGCTTTCGGTTTTTAATAGCCTTCACTAAAAACCTGGAACACAACGGGATATTGGAAAGTAAACTCAAGTTCTTTGCATCTTTACTCGCAAGCAATCTTTGAACAATGTCGAGATTTAAAATAGATTGCACCGATGAGTTAAACCAGCAGTTGTTGAAAGAGTTTAAGCAGATACAAAAGTTGGAATTTGTATCAAATTCTTGTACACTTAAAGGTTTTCTGCCAACTTCTTCTTCAGCTGTCGATGCTCTCGTAGTTTTTTTACTGATCTGGATTGTAACAGCTTCTAGACTTGACCGTTTTCTGCAAATTTCTGCTTCAGATCTCTTAGGTTTGTTCCAGATAATGTTTGTATCATCCAATTCTTCGAGACTGGAGCATTTTCTGCAGATCTGTTCTTCACATGTGGTTACAGTCCTCATTTTTTTACGGATCTTAATTGTATCATCCAATTCTTCGAGACTGAAGCATTTTCTGCACATTTGTTCCTCAGATATGCATTGTCTCAAAGTTTCTACTGTTATGTCAGGGGTTTTGTCCAGTTCTTCTTGATGTAAAGGTTTTCCGCAAATTTGTGGTTCAGATATGCGTACTCTCTTAGTTCTTACCGTTACGTTAGGGACATTTTTTTCAACATCCACTTCCAGACTTGAAGGCTGTCTGAAAATTTGTTCTTCAGATATGCCTTCCACCCTTAAGCTCCCTTTTTCTTTGGTTTCTTTAGGGGTACTTTGACTGCCTGAAAATTCCTGGCAAACAGAAGGAAGTTCTTCTGCTTCATTCGGTGTTGTGAAATAATTAAAAATTTCTCTAACACCTGTAGTAACTGCGGCTCCAAGAATAAAACCTACAGCAAAAAACGGCATTTTTGCTTTTTTCGAGCAAACGGAAAGGAGAAAAAGAAACTGTGGTACTTTTTCTGCGTCCTCTTTGAACTGACCTGACTATTTTATGTCAGAGATATATATACCAAAATGATCAAAGGACCAGTGACATCATTAGGATAGTGATGTCACAAAGTTCAAAGGCAGGATGTTGTATGTTCCGTTGTCATGTCATTAATGACATCACTAATAATGTCATAAAGGCATGTGACCACAAAGGCAGGACATTGGAGTTCTGTTGTCATGGTGAACCAAAACACAATGTTTAAAAAAAAAAATTCAAAGGACCAGTGACATCATTAATGACATTGTGGTGGACCACTAGGGGGCTCTACTCACACCCAGTGGACCGAATGTATTACAGGATGCTTTTATTGTGAAAGGTCCAGAGGACCGGATGTTATGTGGGTATATAAAGCAGTGTTGGGCGGGTTCCCGCCAGTTTAGTAGGAGTTGATTAAAAGGTGAAGTTCTGCAGCCTGTCTCCTGTGTCGTCTCTTCACCTCCTCTTACACTGGTGACCCTCGTGAACTGAATATGTCGACATCTGACGCTTCAGCCAGCTCTCTACTGCTGTCCACGGCTGTGGAACCTACACAGGCGGCCCCGCTCGCTTTTTCGGTGGCCGTTAAAATCCCGGACTTCTGGCTGCACGCGCCTCAGTCGTGGTTCGCCCACATCGAATCACAGTTTGCTCTTCGCGGGATTTCTGTTGACGACACCAAATACCACCATGTGGTTGCTTCGCTGGATCCGCTGACAACCCAGCGGGTAATGAGCCTACTACAAAACCCTCCAGCACAAGGAAAATACGACGCCCTCAAGAAGCTTCTTCTGCGGCGCTACACACTCTCAGAGGCGGAGCGCGCTGAGAAACTATTTTCCTTCTCCGGTTTGGGTGACGGAACAGCTCTCGAGCTCGTGGAGAGCATGTTGTCCTTGCGGGGATCAGACGACTGCGAGTTCCTCTTCCGCCACCTCGTCCTCCGCCAGCTTCCAGCTCCTGTGCGAACCGCCCTGGCCAACTCCCCGTTTCTGCAGGAGAAGGATTACCGCTCGCTGGCCGAAGAAGCCGACCGCATCATTCTAACCGCGAGGACCTTCGCGGTACAGGCGGTGGTCCCGGGATCTCCAGCAGCGCCCGAGTTTCGAGCGACGCACACAGCGCCGGACGAGCCAGCGGTGGTGGCAGGAGTCACTAGCCGCAGGCGGGCAGGTCCCGTTCTTTGTTTCTACCACGCGCGTTTTGGCGCCAAAGCACGACGGTGCGTCCCGCTGTGCAGCTTCAAGCCGCAGGGAAACGAGACCGCCAACAGCCGCTAGCAGTCGCAGCCGTTGGCGAGAAGGAAAGGCTGCTTTTCATCGAGGACTCGAAGTCAGGGAGGCGGGTCGCAGAGGAGCCTCGTCCCCCCGACTGGCTCCGACAGGTTGGCTGAAGGCTGCGGGCCACAGCTAACCGCGGCGAATGGCTCTCCCGTCAAGACGTTTGGCGAAAGGTTGGTGACTGTGCGTTTCCATGAACGGGACTTCCGGTGGAACTTTGTGGTAGCTGCTAGCTCGGTCCCTATTTTAGGGGCTGATTTTCTTTGTGCTCACGGGCTCCTTGTTGACATTGCTAACAGACGTTTGATCGACGCTGTGTCTTTTTCGTCACTGCCTTGTAAGACGCGAGGAGCTGGGCCTTTAATACATGCTAACTTTTTAGCTTCGGGTAATGTGTTTCAACGTTTATTGTCTGAGTTTCCCTCGCTGACTGTTCCTGATTTTGCAACCACAAACACAAAACATGGGGTCGAACATTATATTCCCACAACGGGGCCCCCGGTGTTCGCACGTGCACGCCGCCTCGATGCTACTAAGCTAGCAATCGCACAGGAAGAGTTTGCTAACATGGAGCGTTTAGGCATCGTGCAGCGCTCAAACAGTCCGTGGGCCTCCCCCCTCCACATGGTGCCCAAGGCAGATGGCAAATGGCGGCCATGTGGAGATTTCCGCCGCCTCAATAACATCACAGAGAACGATCGTTATCCCATCCCCCACATCCAGGATTTTTCAGTGCACCTGGCTGGGACCTCCATTTTTTCTAAAGTAGATTTAGTACGGGGATACCACCAGGTTCCTGTGCATGTGGAGGATGTCCCTAAGACCGCTGTTATCACGCCTTTCGGCCTGTTTGAGTTTTTGCGCATGCCTTTTGGTCTTAAAGGTGCAGCACAAACATTTCAGCGGTTGATGGATTCAGTCCTAAGGGGTCTGTCCTTCGTATTTGTGTACTTGGACGACATCCTGGTGGCTAGCAGCTCGGCTGAGCAGCACCTGTCCCACCTCCGTGAGGTTTTTCAGCGCCTGGCAGCACATGGCCTGATTGTAAACACAGCGAAATGCCAATTTGGGCTGCCAGTCATTGACTTTTTGGGCCACCGCATTTCCGCAAGTGGCGCCGTCCCGTTACCAAACAAAGTGCAGGCGGTGTCAGATTTCCCACAGCCCCAGTCTGTTAAAGCGCTACAAGAGTTTTTGGGAATGGTTAACTTCTATAACCGTTTCCTCCCCAGGGCAGCACAACTGCTGAGTCCGCTCTATAGAGCGCTGAAAAAGAAAAAGCCCAACGACAGCGTGGACTGGACACCAGAACGCCTACAGGCATTTGGTGACGCTAAAGCTGCACTGGCCACTGCTGCCCTTTTGGCCCATCCATCCCCAGCGGCGCAAATAGCTTTAACAACCGACGCATCTGATGTTGCGGTGGGGGCTGTGTTAGAACAGCAGGTTTCCGGGGTTTGGCAGCCGCTTGCATTTTTCAGCCGTACGCTGCGGGACAATGAGCTGAAATACAGTGTTTTTGACAGAGAGTTGCTGGCGCTTTACCTGGCTACACGCCATTTCAGGTTTTTCCTGGAAGGCCGCCAGTTCACTGCATACGTTGACCACAAACCCCTGGTGTTTGCTATGTCAAAAATTTCTGACCCCTGGTCTGCTCGCCAGCAACGCCACCTCGCAGCGGTGTCTGAATTTACTACAGACATTCAGCATGTGGCTGGAAAATCCAATGTGGTGGCTGACTGTCTCTCCCGGGTGCTGATCGCTCCCGTGTACGTTGGCATCGATTTTTCTGCTATGGCTGCGGACCAACGTAGCGACGCAGAAATACTCGAGCTCCAGTCCGGCCCCACAGGCCTCGAGTTGGAGGAAAGGCGGGTGAATGACGGAGGTCCTCTCCTGCTCTGTGACGTATCTACGGGCAGGCCCCGCCCCCTGGTTCCAGTTTCATGGCAACGCCGCGTTTTTGACTCCTTACATTCCATTTCTCACCCAGGTGTTAGAGCCTCTGTGAAAGTGGTCAGCTCAAAGTTTGTTTGGCCCGGTCTGCGTAAAGCAGTTAACACTAGCTCTACCAGTTTTTGTCAAAATGACAATTCTACCTATGCAACCCATGGGATTGTCAAACTGACAAATTGAATTAGCATTTTTAAAGCCATTGGTATGTATATGAGGCCATTCCAATCTGTTGGCGGGGAGGAGGCCTTGGGGCATATTTATATAGTCAGGTAAATCCAGTGGTGGAGAAAATACTCAAACACTGTACTTAAGTAAAAGTGCAAATAAACAGACAAAAATATACTCTAGTAAAAGTAGAAGTACCATATTAATATTTTTACTTAAGTAAAAGTAAATAAGTACTTGCTTTTAAAAATACTTAAAGTATTAAAGTAAAAGTAATTGCTGAATGTATTACCTAATGCAATGGCCTACAATACCATAAAGTGTGTGATATATATATATATATATATATATATATATATATATATATATATATATATATATATATATATATATATATATATATATATATATATATATATATATATATATATATATATATATATATATATATATATATATATATATATATATATATATATATATATATATATATATATATATATATATATATATATATATATATATATATATATATATATATATATATATATATATATATATATATATATATATATATATATATATATATATATATATATATATATATATATATATATATATATATATATATGTATATATATATATATATATATATATATATATATATATATATATATATATATGTATATATATATATATATATATATATATATATTATATATATATATATATATATATATATATATATATGTATATATATATATATATATATATATGTATATATATGTATATATATATATTATATATATATATATATATATGTATATATGTATATATGTATATATATATTTATAAGTATATATATATATTATATATATACAGGTAGTCCCCGACTTACGAGCGAGTTCCGTTACAACGAGGCGCTCGTAACATGGAAATCTCGTAATTTGGAACGGCCGCCACGTGTCTCGTAAGTCCGGAATTTCGCTCGTAAGTTGGAACGGTTTTGCTAGCGCGACTACAAACACTCGTTTTTCATCGAAAAACCGCTTATGAGTGCATAAAAATGATCGGAAACGTGTGTCCACATGTTTAGCTAACGGACTGTGGTGAAAAAACACAGAAAAACTCAGTATTTTTTGCGTTTTTTCCAAAAATTTGCCAGCTCGTAAGTCCGGATGCTCGTAGGTCAGAGCGCTCGTAAGTCGGGGACTACCTGTATATATATATATATATATATATATATATATATATATATATATATATATATATATATATATATATATATATATATATATATATATATATATATATATATATATATATATATATATATATATATATATATATATATATATATATAATATATATATATATATATATATATATATATATATATATATATATATATATAATATATATATATATATATATATATATATATATATATATATATATATATATATATATATATATATATATATATATATATATATATATATATATATATATATATATATATATATATATATATATATATATATATATAAATAGCTTGGTCCGCATTGCCGGCAGTAAGTCAGGCTCGTTTCCGGTGAGAGTTGGACTCCGCCAAGGTTGCCCTTTGTCACCGATTCTGTTCATAACTTTTATGGACAGAATTTCTAGGCGCAGCCAAGGTGTTGAGAGGATCCGTTTTGGTGACCTTAGAATCGCTTCTCTGTTTTTTGCAGATGATGTGGTCCTACTGGCTTCATCAGTTCGTGATTTACAACTTTCACTGGAGCGGTTTGCAGCCGAGTGTGATGCGGCCGGGATGAGGATCAGTTCCTCCAAATCCGAGGCCATGGTCTTGAGCCGGAAAAGGGTAGCATGCCCTCTCCGGGTCGGGGAGGAGGTCCTGCCCCAAGTGGAGGAGTTTAAGTATCTCGGGATCTTGTTCACGAATGAGGGAAAACTGGAGCGTGAGATCGATAGGCGGATAGGTGCAGCGTCCGCAGTGAAGCGGGCGCTGTACCGGTCTGTCGTGGTGAAGAGAGAGCTGAGTCAAAAGGCAAAGCTCTCAATTTACCGATCGATCTACGTTCCCACCCTCATCTATGGTCATGAGCTTTGGGTTATGACCGAAAGAACAAGATCTCGGATACAAGCGGCTGAAATGAGTTTTCTCCGCAGGGTGGCTGGACTCTCCCTTAGAGATAGGGTGAGAAGCTCAGTCATCCGGGAGGGACTCGGAGTAGAGCCGCTGCTTCTCCACATCGAGAGGAGCCAGTTGAGGTGGCTCGGGCATCTGGTTAGGATGCCTCCTGGACGCCTCCCTGGTGAGGTGTTCCGGGCATGTCCCACCGGGAGGAGACCCAGAGGAAGACCCAGGACACGCTGGAGGGACTATGTTTCTCGGCTGGCCTGGGAACGCCTTGGGATTCCCCCGGAGGAGCTGCACCAAGTGGCTGGGGAGAGGGAAGTCTGGGCCTCCCTACTTAGGCTGCTACCCCCGCGACCCGACCCCGGATAAGCGGAAGAAGATGGATGGATGGATGGATGGATGGATGGATGTTTTTGCTACTTTTCTATTGTTTATTGTTTAATGTATGTGTTTCATTGGCCTCGAGGCTCAATAAGATTTACCTGACTAAATAAAGGTTGAATGAAAAAAAATAAAAAAATAAAATTCAGTGTAACATTATTTTTGATCAAAGCTTGTAAGAACCCCCCCCACCTACAGAGCAGTCTCTGGTGAAAACAACTCTCTCTCTCTGTAGAAGCAAGTTGGAAATGCTGTTGGAATGTGTGGTTAATTTGTGGGGGATGTATGTAAATGAATGTTCTTTGTGTGAGGGGGATCTTTTGTTTTGACCTACTGGAGAAGATAAGCTGGTCGAAGATTCTCAGGAGGGGATGTTTACCCACAAACAAAGATATCCACCCCCAGGCTCATGACACCTAATGGAAGAATTGTCATTTTGACAAACTCATGGCAGTTCTAGTGGTTTTTTTTTCCCCTGGGTTTGCTAGTGTTAAGGAGTGGGCAACAGCGTGTGTTCCATGCCAGCGTGCTAAGGTCAACAGGCACACCAAAGCATCGTTGGAACCTTTCCCCATCCCAAGTCGGCGGTTTGATCATGTGCACGTAGACCTAGTAGGCCCTCTGCCTCCATCACAGGGTTTTACTCATCTGCTGACTATGATAGACCGGACCACCAGGTGGCCAGAGGTGGTTCCTCTGACGTCCACAACATCTGCAGTGGTGGCCCGGGCCTTTTTGTCTACCTGGGTTGCACGTTTCGGCCCCCCTTCAGACATTACATCGGACAGGGGCCCGCAGTTTGTTTCGGAGCTTTGGTCTACCATGGCCAAGGGTCTGGGGACTAACGTTCACAGGACCACCGCTTACAACCCCCAAGCTAATGGTTTGTGTGAACGGTTTCACAGGTCATTGAAAGCTGCACTTCGTGCTGCATTGACCGGTGACAACTGGATTGACCGCCTTCCCTGGGTTTTGTTGGGGTTGCGTACCGCAACCAAAGAAGACCTGAGCTCTTCCCCGGCTGAAATGGTTTACGGTCAGCCTGTGCGCGTCCCCGGTGAGTTTTTACCTGAGGTACCCTCACCACAGTTCGCTCCACCGTTGCTCCATCTTTCACCTCAGGAGGCCCCTTTTCGTGTCCCCGGTCCGGTACACCATTGTTTACCGCAGTCATTTGTCCCTAAGAGTCTGGAGTCCTCTAAATTTGTTTTTGTCAAACACAATGCACACAGGACACCACTACAGCCTTTGTATGATGGACCGTTTCGAGTTCTTCAACCAGGTCCGAAACATTTCATTTTGGATTTAGGGGGTCGTACTGAGACTGTCTGTATTGATAGGCTTAAAGCTCCACTGACATCATCTTTTGACTTTTCAAAAAATGGCACAACATATATAAATATTAAGATTGACCCCTGACCGTTTTTGCTAAAATAATGTGAAATGAATGAAAATTCCTCTCAAAAATAGTTTAAAATTAGCGCCGTTTTTTTACACGGTAAATGTTGCTTGTTTTATTTCAGGAGAGGTTGCACATTCATGAGGTGAGCACCAGATGTCAGCAAAGGGCCCACTTCATGAATGTGAAACCTCCCCTGAAAAAAAAACAAGCAACACGGAAAAAAGAAACATTGCTGTTTGTTGTTTATCACTCAAAATAACTTCTTCTTCACGAACTGAAGCCAATTCGCTAATATCTAAGGTTTTAAATGGCTAAATTCGACGGATACGTTTATATATTTCTCCATTACAGAGCTCTGTAAGAGTTCACGATAGCTTTGCTGACATCTGGTGCTCACTTCATGTATGTGCAACCTCTCCTGAAATAAAACAAGCAACACGGCAAAACGAAACATTGCTGTTTGTTGTTTATCACTCAAAATAACTTCTTCTTCACGAACTGAAGCCAATTCGCTAATATCTAAGGTTTTAAATGGCTAAATTCGACGGATGCGTTTATATTTTTGTCCATTGTATTCAATGTGCGGTTGGAGCAAAGTTCTTTATCTGACGTTACAATCACGTGACCGGAAAAACCCGAATTTACCGTGTAAAAAAACGGCGCTAATTTTAAACTATTTTTGAGAGGAATTTTCATTCATTTCACATTATTTTAGCAAAAACGGTCAGGGGTCAATCTTAATATTTATATATGTTGTGCCATTTTTTGAAAAGTCAAAAGATGATGTCAGTGGAGCTTTAAACCAGCTCATGTTATGTCAGATGATCAGGTTGTTACGGCCCAAGCTCCTCGCAGAGGCAGACCTCCATCCACATTATTAACGGACGGCGGTCCTTCTTCCGGAAACTCTCAACGTCCATTGGAGCCCGAATCTTCTGCAGACCCTCCTCGTAGCCCTCCACTTCATCAGACTGGTTCTGCAGGGCCCAGGTTCAGCCGTTCTGGTCGTTTGATCAAACCTAAAATGCGGGACTAGTGATGGACCTTACTGGGTGTTCTGGGGGGGCGTGTGTGGTGGACCACTAGGGGGCTCTACTCACACCCAGTGGACCGAATGTATTACAGGATGCTTTTATTGTGAAAGGTCCAGAGGACCGGATGTTATGTGGGTATATAAAGCAGTGTTGGGCGGGTTCCCGCCAGTTTAGTAGGAGTTGATTAAAAGGTGAAGTTCTGCAGCCTGTCTCCTGTGTCGTCTCTTCACCTCCTCTTACAACATCACAAAGGCATGTGATCACAAAGGCAGGACATTGCGAGTTTTGTTGTCATGGTGAACCAAAACACATTTTTCGTACACATTCAAATATAGTTTCCCCTAAATAATTTGCCATGGCAGGGCACTCATCTCGGCCATTTTTGTCAACGGGGGTGGTGAAGAGGGAATCTGAACTGCATGCCATCTGTACAGGTGTTGCACCATATTCTGTGACCACCATATATTGTGACAGTAGGTGGCACTGTCGCCTTTTACATCATACTTTGCAATATGTGATAAACATTATCATATTCTGTGACATCTATATTTCCATATTAGTCATGATATTAGCGATCAGATGTTACTTTTTATTCCTTAGAGGAAGTAGAGACTCTACAGAAGCAGTTTGGCTCAAGTATTTAATGTTTTTGTGCAAGTTACAGTGTGGTCACAATACATGATAAACACTATCATATTCTGTGACAGTTTATATTTTCATTATACTAATGATTTTAGTGGGCAGTGTTGGCTTTGATTCTTATTCGCCCCGAATTCGTTATTTTGGTTTCACTTTGGATCAAAAAGGAGAGATACACTTAAACACGACAGACGCTCACTTAAAGTTCCAAACCAGTTTAATTAATCATAAGTTAAAAAGTCACAGAATACCTTTGTTCTATTTCTAAAAGCCATTACATTTGTTTAAAAATGTGGACAGTGAGAGAAAAAGAGGAAAAGGGAGAGAGGGGGAAGGAAGGACATTGAAAATGCGCATTTTCAAGGGAGACAAATACAACCTGATGAGTTTTCCTCAGTGGGCTTGCTTGCGTTGACTGTTGGAGGATGGAATCTTATACTTTTTATACTCTTCTGTGGGGGTTGCCTGCTTTAAACTGACAAGAGGAGTTTTGTTTCAGAGACTGTTGTCCCCCCTTTACTGCCAGAAGACACAGGAAATACCACTGCCTTCCCTCAGCTTGCTCGGGTCTCCCCAGGCCCCAGGGGGAGGGGCACCGACACATCGATGACTAAAATAAATGTACATTTATTGCTGAGTACTTATAAACACGCACACTCTAGTAGACCACTAAATGACCAATTAGTGTAACTGGACATTAAATTACATTAAAGATCATACCCTACACACATATTTAGAGCTGTTCTTGTTACTTTCTAACTGAACAAACATGCAGGGTAAGGAGGCCTTCAGTAGATTTCCTCACAACTATATATCTTCAAAGTCGTAAAACTGACAGGACAAAGAGGCACCAGCTATATTATCATCCCCAAGCCTCACCAGAACAGATCTGCCTGTGTCCTTTAGTAAATCTTTATCACTCTACAAAAGAAACTGATCATTTGAACACCGTATGAAAAACCCCTTCGAAATAAATGAAAACACGAAGACAAATATATTTTTATTTCACAACAATCCCCCTTTGGACCTCATTCTGCTGAGGTCCATCCCGAAAGAAATAAAATCACACACCTAATAACGCAGCTAAATGCATATATTCACAATATTCAATCAGTTCTTTTCAAAATCCTCCAAGTTATAGTTTTTTAACAAAAACAGTTGTCGCATCACTTCAGGATCCCGTTTTTCCAGAGTGGACGTGATAAGTCTAACCGTCAAAGACCTTAAACAAGGCACGCAGCAGCACCCGCAGGTTATAAGTATGCCTAAGAAAATAGCCAATGATACCATTATAGATACAAACACCTGTTTCCAGTGACCGAAGATCTTTATCAGCCAATTGTCCAGTGGGTCGTCCAGACCCGAATGAATTTATTAATATGCAAATTGTAGAATATAAGGAAATATATGCAAACTATGAACGATAATAATAGTAAGCGCTTAGGATATTGCAGAATTATGAACCTTGAGTTCCCAAGTTCCTCCTCCAGCAGCAAGGCAGTTGTCTCCCTTGAACACACAAAAATAGAGAAAGAACACCAGATTTATATCACCATCACAGAAACATTAATATACTTTTTGAATTTGCCACACGTATTCAGGGGCATTCCCCTGGCTTTGCTCGGGGAATGTCCTCCTATGTCCCCGAGTTTTCTTCGTGTTATGTGAAACTCTAATATGTAATGTTTTTATCGTTCTAGGTGTCTGTTCTATGTGTGCATGTTCCAGCATCGAGTGGCCCCATAAAACAGAGTCCTTCTGGGCCTCGCACGCAACTTTACTCGACTACTTTGGGTCTATCAAGGCATGAGAGTTCGAATGCGACCTCTTCTTGTTGTCCAGCCCAATCCTTTAGCTCCTTCCTGGTTCACGGGCTGGAGCACACTGAACCGTGTGGATCCCCTGGCATTGACACGCACTGCCTGTGGTGTGCGTTCAGCGACCCCACACGGGTCCTTCCTGACCAGGGCTGTCTGGTCTTGCCTCCCCGGGACTCCGTTGAGAAAACTCCCTCAGCTGGAGCATTTCCAGGAACCACCTATCATAAACAGAATGTGCCACAGCAAACAACACCCAATCAATTATAAATCAGTAGTACAAAGAATGAATCATGCATGTTAGTTGGTTTGGAAGAGGCTTAATCTTCATTAGGGTTAATTATGAGTAGTTTTAAGGCGGTTCATACTTACAAAAAATACTGTACCTTTTCACTCAGCTTATAGCAGAAATTACACACATAACAATAACATCACAAGCGGCGGCAGAGCATAATTAAAAAATAACATAGCAAGCGGCGGCAGAGCATAATTCACAAAACATTGTACACCTGTGGTTCTATACACCTTCTTCCTGAGTCAATAAGTCACATGTCGTCTAGTCAAGTCAATTGCTATAAATCTACAGAACCATCATATTTCTAAACATCCTCTGATCAGGTCCACTTCAGGTTTGAGTGGTTTGAGCCTGCAGGCCAGGAAACATTTCCAAGGGGCGTCCCCCATCCTGCTTCACACACATTTCACAGAGGAAAAAAAAACAGTGTTGTTAATTGCTCATTTGAAATATGCTTGCATCAATACTCCTTCCTCCATGACATGATTAAAGAAAATAAAACGTTCAAGACCGATGCCGCCTCAATATCAACGCAAGTGAACTTTGTTTATAACGCCAATTTATCAGTTATCCTTATTATTCTTTGTATACTAAAATGTATTTACCATCTTTTAGTTAATTAGTTATTTCTAGGAACATTTTTCGGCCTAGTTGTTTCTAGGAAACATTTACAATCTAGTTATTTCTAGGGACCAATTTCAACCTTTCTATTTTTAGAAACATCTGTCAGCCCCTTAACCCCCTTTTGAAACAAAACTCTACCTTGTTTCAATTATGCCAAAGTTGTTTGGTTGTTAAATTGGAAATTGTGTCTAAATTTACCATCCTTTAACCTGAACACTAATGTCAGGATCCCAGAAAAATGTTTCCTAAAACCCAGCCTATTGCCACCTCTAATTTGGTTTTCACAACCATATAGCTAACTATAATCTACGATATCATCTCATTTTCTTTAAAATTATAATCATTTACCAAAATGTACCCCTT
>JBBPBX010056709.1:0-22675 GCA_038048925.1 Garcialebias charrua | reverse complement strand
TCCAGATAAACATCTTGCAGCTCAAAAGTCCAAAGCACATAAGTAGCTATGTTTACATGGACATAAGTAATCGGATCAAACGGCCGATCGGATCAAAAGTGCGTCATGTAAACACCCCGGTCGGGTTATTTTTTGTGTATTCGGCGTGATCCGACCTAATTTGCGATCCGTTCGAAACGGGTGGTTTACGCCGATCCGTAGCCCGATGTGTGCGCATGTAAACACATGATCTGTTCCTTTTACCGGACTGTGGGAAACTGTCCTGACTGCGCATGTGCGCTGCGCGCACCCCCATCCCTCCCTCCCTCTCCCCCCTCGTGTTTACTTCTCCGCCTGGGCTGGCTAGTGGGTAGATGCTAACGCATGGTGGGGAAGTAAAACTGGTCGGTGAGCGATGCAACATTTGTAATGGAAACGTTAAAATAGCTCAAAACTATCGAACGCCTTGACCGAACGTGTAGTTATTCAAACAAGTACATGAAAAGCTGGAAGAAGCTGGAGATCGCTGGAAGAGCTTAAAGCTAAGTGCTACAAAGCTAAAAACAAAAACGGGACAAGTGGCTACGACCCCACCACTTTTTTATTTTACGTGTTGATGAACTGATGAGAGATCTGCCACTTCCAACACAGCAGGCAGCGGTGTGGATCTAGGTTATGAGGAGGAGAGGAGTCTGAGGAGAGGAAGCTAACCAGGAGCAAAGCATCCTTTCTGGTAAGTTAGACTCTTCAAAACACATTAACCCTCTGTACTGTATTACTCGAGTAATTAGAAACAACAAATATGTAAAAATGTAATTATAATAAGAAATAAGAGTAGCTGTAGGGCTAGCATAGAACTACAGTATACTGTATTGTACATTAAAACTCCAACTAACCAGATAATTAACCTAACACATTTCAACATATCAGGGGTCCAGTTAAACTTTATTTTGTTTGTTTTTCAGATGATGAGTCCAGCTTTGAAGAGGCAGCTGGCAGCAGCACACAACAGACAGTGGCAGGTGATGGTGGCAGGTGATGGTGGCAGGTGATGGTGGCAGGTGATGGTGGCAGGTGATGGTGGCAGGTGGCAGAAGATGCAAGAGTCCCACGTCTTAGGAATCCCAAGAAGTTCACACATGTGCTTTAGAACAACTCAAAACTGATTTGAAAATGTTTCAATTCTCCACAACCATGTTTCTTTGTCCCCTGACAGATCTGTAAATGTATTTAGACATTAGGATTGATAGTTTATGGTACAATTAAGGTACCATATTTTTCGGTGTATAGGTCGCACCCTTTTATGGTTTTTCCAAGGCCTGCGACCTATACACCGGTGCGACCTATTTATGGATTTTTTTTCATATTTTTAGACCAATTTTTGGCTGAGTTATGGCCCTTTTTCCCTGTTGCATAAAATGGTGCAGTACCAGTTTCGGCCACCAGGGGGCAGTGCAAGTGCAGTACCAGTTTCGGCCGCTATGATCGCTAAAGAGGCCTGTACCGGTATTCTGCTTTATTTACAGATTTATTTGGGTGTAGCGGTAACTGTCAAAGTGCATTCCAATCAGCTGCACCTCCAGATGCTGCATCTTTCAGCTCACAGTCAGCTGCACCTCCAGATGTTGCATATTTCAGCTCACAGTCAGCTGCACCTCCAGATGTTGCATATTTCAGCTCACAGTCAGCTGCACCTCCAGATGTTGCATCTTTCAGCTCACAGTCAGCTGCACCTCCAGATGTTGCATATTTCAGCTCACAGTCAGCTGCACCTCCAGATGTTGCATATTTCAGCTCACAGTCAGCTGCACCTCCAGATGTTGCATATTTCAGCTCACAGTCAGCTGCACCTCCAGATGCTGCATCTTTCAGCTCACAGTCAGCTGCACCTCCAGATGTTGCATATTTCAGCTCACAGTCAGCTGCACCTCCAGATGCTGCATCTTTCAGCTCACAGTCAGCTGCACCTCCAGATGTTGCATATTTCAGCTCACAGTCAGCTGCACCTCCAGATGTTGCATATTTCAGCTCACAGTCAGCTGCACCTCCAGATGTTGCATATTTCAGCTCACAGTCAGCTGCACCTCCAGATGTTGCATATTTCAGCTCACAGTCAGCTGCACCTCCAGATGCTGCATCTTTCAGCTCACAGTCAGCTGCACCTCCAGATGTTGCATATTTCAGCTCACAGTCAGCTGCACCTCCAGATGCTGCATCTTTCAGCTCACAGTCAGCTGCACCTCCAGATGTTGCATATTTCAGCTCACAGTCAGCTGCACCTCCAGATGTTGCATATTTCAGCTCACAGTCAGCTGCACCTCCAGATGTTGCATCTTTCAGCTCACAGTCAGCTGCACCTCCAGATGTTGCATATTTCAGCTCACAGTCAGCTGCACCTCCAGATGTTGCATATTTCAGCTCACAGTCAGCTGCACCTCCAGATGTTGCATATTTCAGCTCACAGTCAGCTGCACCTCCAGATGCTGCATCTTTCAGCTCACAGTCAGCTGCACCTCCAGATGTTGCATATTTCAGCTCACAGTCAGCTGCACCTCCAGATGCTGCATCTTTCAGCTCACAGTCAGCTCCACCTCCAGATGCTGCAGCTATCCTGGTTTCCACAGCAACTGCAACTCTGAGCAGATCACCTTCAGCTGCAACTGATTTGTCATTTATTAACAAAAATTAAAGTGAGACACAGTCTTACAAAAAAGGCAGCCAACAAACATTTTTTTAGGAGTCTGTAGTTTAATTTTAATGATGTTGGTGGTATTTACATTTTGAAATAAGCTGATTTGTAATAATTTATTAACAAATATCAAAGTGAGACACAGTTTTACAAAAAAGGCAGCCAACAAACATTTTTTTAGGAGTCTGTAGTTTAATTTTAATGATGTTGGTGGTATTTACATTTTGAAATAAGCTGATTTGTAATAATTTATTAACAAATATCAAAGTGAGACACAGTTTTACAAAAAAGGCAGCCAACAAACATTTTTTAGGAGTCTGTACCGGTAGTTTACCGGTAATTTTAATGATGTTGGTGGTATTTACATTTTGAAATAAGCTGATTTGTAATAATTTATTGACAAAAATTAAAGTGAGACACAGTCTTACAAAAATGGCAGCTAACAAATGTACCGTAGGTGCGACCTAGGTGCGACCTATACACCGGTGCGACCTATTTATGGATTTTTCCAGTTTATTGATAAATATTGGGCACTGCGACCTATACACAGGTGCGACCTATACACCAGAAAATACGGTACATGTCCTAACTTAATACAGTCAGATGGTTTAATAAGGACTCTGAGTTTCTGCATGACTCACAGGATAAAAACACATTTGCTGTTCTATCAGGATACAGAAACATACATTTTGGAAGTAAAATCGATTATTTTGTCACCAATTTTGTTTTCCGAAATCACATGCATACATCGAAATTGTGAAAGTATGTGATGAGTTGTTAAAGAAGTTACTGAATTACAGGTTACTGTAGTTTTTAAATGACCAAAGAAATTTTTTGTTGTTATCATTACAAGATGTGATCTGTGCACATCGTCTGTTTTGTACAAACGTTTTGAACGTTTAATTTTTATGTTTTTCTGATACACCTCAAATTGCACTAAGAATGAAACATGTTTCAAACAAGCAATTTCAACTGTTTACAAGAATGTGTTAAAATGTTTGGTCCATTAAAGAGCTCAGATGTTCACTAGTATTACTTGCAGTTGTTTATTGTGATAATAATTTTATACAAATGTTAACTGCATGTGAACACAAATACATAAGTACAGTATCTTTTTAGAAGAACTCTCCACTGTGACTTCAGAAACCCGGTCATCTCTACCTCCACCTGACAGCGCCAAGGTAAACATTAAATGACTTGTTGAGGAGTCAGACGAGGACAGTTTGCGTATCCTTTGACGAGCCAGTCCAACAGCGGGCACGATCACCAACAATGAAGAGACGGACGTCCTTTGCTTCAATGTTCCTCACAGACTGCAAAAAAGGACATGCCAATATTTAGTGTTCAACTTTTTATTTGTTTAAAGTTATGGTTCAAACAAATTTTATTTGAAAGAAAACTTTACATCTAAGTATGTCTTCTGATATACTTAGCTGTAATAGTTGTAAAATTAAATACAATATAGTAAATGTTAGCCTTACATTTTGGCAACATTTAACTATTTGTTTAAAGACATGGTTCAAACATTTTATTTTAAATAAAACTTTACAGCTAAGCATCTCTACTTTGAGATACTTCTTAGCTGTAATCGTTGTAGTAATACTAAATACAATATAGTAAATACAGTATTAGCCTTACTTTTGTCAACAGATGAGCCCTTTGACAGAGGTCTGAGTGGCGCAGGACATTGGCATCATGGGCACTGCCTGGCATCGTGTCACTGATGCTCCAGAAACAGGAAAACAGAGGAAGAATAGTAATTAATAACAAATACAGACAGTATCACGCAGACAGGTAGAAAAATAAAGGACAAAAAAGTTTATTAGCATACAGCGTTTTTATTGTCTTACCAACAGTTGTTGTCCACGACAGCTTGGAGGACAGAGGACGTCCAGCGCTCTCATCCTGTGAATAAAAAAACTAAAAGCACGCGCTGCTTCACCTGTAGTTCAATCAGGGAGTGCAGTAAAAACTCAGTCGCCGTCATTACAGTCTGGCGCGGGTCCATTTTGGACGCGTATGTTTACTTTCGTCCCGGAAGTAACTTCTTCTTCTGTGGTTTTTACGAAAGTAACTTCCTCTTCGTTTTTTTTTTTAAGGGGAGTGTACCACTCTGCGCATGTCAGAACTTCTGATCAGAATAAAAGCCTGCTGCATGTAAACACTCGTCATGAACGGATTGTGCGCATGTAAACGGTGCTATCTAATTATGCGATCAGAACACATTTCAATCCGGTCACAGAATTTTGCCCATGTAAACATAGCTATTGTTAGCTGGACCTGGAGATGTGGATTTTTAATGCTTAGACTGGACTCTGTGTTTGCCTTAAGGTAATAAGAAAGTGTCCCACCTCTCAACATAACAGGACCAACCTTTTTAATGTGAATATACTAATAGTAATAAGCTTCAGAGCTTTTCAGATTGCTCATTGCTTCACCATCTGAAGCAACTGTCAACAAAGTAGCTAAGTATGCTAGTAGCTAAACATGCTAGTGTACGTTATTTTCGGCCACTTCTTCAAGTCGTCCTCCCACCCCTCAACAGCTGTAGGTAGCGGTAAAACAATATCTCCACATTTGAGTTGTGATCGTTCGTGTTCCCACATATTTTATGACCTAAAACCTCTGACGAAAACCAGTTAGCGCGTTGCTAGCGTGTAAAAAAAAGTGCCAGTTCTGACTTTCGGCGGAAGTCATACACATAATTCGCGCAAGGCATCATGGGGGCTAGGAATAAGGTGGATAGTTGTAGGGATAAACGGTTCAACAGAGATGGGACTTTTCATTAGTCTAGCTATAGTACTGAATAGAAACGGTCACAATAAACCTTAGGTTTAGAAGAATAAATCCTGAGAGAACATAGGATTGGTAGTGGTGGCCGTGGTGTAGTGGTAATGGCAGTCGTCTCCCGATCGGAAAGTTGGCGGTTCGACTCCCGGGACCCGCACCATGTGTCGTTGTGTCCTTGGGCAAGACACTTAACCCTGAGTTGCTCCCGGTAGGACTGGAAAGCACCTTGCATGGTAGTCTGCCGCCACCGGTTTATGAATGTGTGTAGCATTCAATATATGTGTAGCACTTTGAGATTTTCACTAATGAAAAGTGCGTTATAAATTGAATTCATTATTATTATTATTATTATTATACTGAGGCATTCAGCCGGAGGCTTGTGAGTACCCTCACACTTGCCCGACGTTTCTCTCCCTGGGCATTTCCAGAGTAGGAGAGAGTTCAGTCCCTCTCATGGAGATGGGTTCCAGAGCCCAAGCTGTGCTTAGAAGTGAGCCCAACTAGTTGGTACTACTCATTATCACACACAAGCTCCAGCTCTTTACCCACCAGTGAGAAAATGTTGTACATCCCTTGAGCCAATGTATGCTGCCAAGAGTCAACATGGCCACGGACCCTCCCTTGCTGCCCAGCATCCACATAAAAAGTCTAAAAACTACATTAACTTACATAATACAATGTACATTAGTAAAAGTTATCTAACAAAGCCAACAAACTGCATTGATTTTTCATTTATTCACAGTCTACCATCCATTGGTGACAGTGAAAAGAAACAACTATTTACCAGAAAGAAACTTCCAAAAAAAACAGGCCAAGGACAGTCATCTGCCTCAACTGACTGAGGTCGAAAATCACACAAATCAAAGTGTGAACTCGATATTTAGTCTCTTCTGATATCAATAAATCACAGAGGACTGCACCACAAGGGGAAATTGTTTTTATACCAAGGTAAATATACTGTATTTTGTCTGGTACATAGCTAATGTGGAGAATTTTTTTATCTTCAGAATTGAAAATATCAAAGTTATGATGAGTCCTGTTGTGATTAAACCTCATGAGATCTGTTGATGTAGGCGTTTCTCAAATCGGACTCCTTAAAAGAAGCAGATCTGAGCTCAGGTAGAAGTTTGCGTTGTCTTACTCGTAACTTTAGCCATGACACAATTGTGGTGTTGATGGTTTACTTTGATGACTTGCTGGAAACTATTTTTGCTCTTGCAGTTTTTGTCACCATGTCAGTTTTACTTGTGACTAATTCATCCATTGAATGTCTTCATGATTATTTTACAAACTAAAATAAGGATGAAAATAAATTCTTCACAGGTTTTATATTTCACTCTGAGTGCCTACTTAGATATAAGTACGTGCACATACTGCATTTTCCTGGTTGTTATGAGTCTTTATGTGTTAATCGTTGGTTGTAATGTTGTTCTGATCGTGGTCATCTGTGTGAACAGGAGTCTTCATGAGCCCATGTACATGTTTCTGTGCAGCCTGTTTGTAAATGAGCTGTATGGAAGTTCAGGCTTGTTTCCATTCCTGCTGGTTCAGGTTCTGTCAGATGTTCACACTGTTTCTGCTCCTGTTTGTTTCCTGCAGCTCTTCTGTCTTTATTCATATGCAAGTGTAGAATTTACTAACCTAGCTGTGATGTCTTATGACAGATATGTTGCTATTTGTCACCCTCTGCAATATAAAACAATAATGTCACAAAGGACAATTGTTTTTCTCATATGTCTCACATGGTTGCCTCCTTTTTTAGCCGTCAGTGTCACAACATTTTTGAGTTTATCTTTGCAGCTCTGTGGGAACATCACTAATGTAATTTACTGCAACAATTACTCCATCATCAAACTGGCCTGTTCCGAGCCCAGAGTTAATAATGTCTACGAGCTTGTCATGACTTTTCTGACGGTCTGCGTTCCAGTATCTGTGATCCTTTACACCTACATGAGGATCTTTAAAGTTTGTTTTTCTGGATCCAAACAGACGCGACAGAAAGCCGTCAGTACCTGCACACCTCACCTCGCTTCTCTGCTCAACTTCTCTTTTGGTGTTTCTTTTGAAATATTACAAAGCAGGTTTAACATGAACAATGTTTCTAGTATATTACGAATACTCCTGTCTATTTATTTCCTGACCTGTCAGCCCCTTTTCAACCCAGTTTTGTACGGTCTGAATTTGTCCAAAATACGTCACATGTGTAAGAGACTGATTCTACAATCTCTGAGACGATTTTATTAACTGAGCGGATTTATTTGGCTAAAGACAAAAAAGTAAATTAAGTTCACTTTTATTGTGAAATACATGATTTTCAATTTCAAAACTTTGCCTTTTCATTTACACTCGTTTATATTTTGCAATTAAAAATTTTCAGTTGGAAAACATTTAGGTTTCAGAGGAGTAATACGTATAACAAATGCCAACAAAGACACTGGGTGCAAAATTTATTTGTCTGAAACTGTCCAGCTTGATCTCTCTGAGATATTTTGAATATACTTGAAAGAAAAATGGAGAAATCATCATTTCAGATGTGTTCTTGTTTTTAGGTTTTGTTATACTCTTCTCCTTCTTAACCATCAACATAATGTTTTATGATTCTCGTAGTATTATTTCATGTACTTGATTTTATGAGTCTATGTTACAGGTCTCTCTTGTAAATGAGGCTGCCTGTCTGAAATCAATCAATTAATTCTGCCAACACATCAAATAAAAAAATTAAAAAAATAAATTATTTAAAAACTGTACTCAGTTTACTGTACCAAGACAAGGAACAGAAATCAAAAGCGGAGGGCCCAGTCATGCTTCTAAAAACCATAATTTTGGTTTAGTGCCATCTTGGCCTGTATGTCCTCAAGACACATATGCAGCTAATTTATAGAACATTCATCTGACTTTTTAAAGAGGGACATATATCTGACGGTCATCTGTGCAACAATGGACTGAGATGCCATGATTACTGAGTGGAACCATGTGGGAGCAGATAGAGAGAACAAGAGAGGACCTAAAATGAGCCTTGTGGTACTCCACAAGAAGGAGAATTTTAGGATCCTGAGCCAACAAGATTTATTCAGAAATTTGTGATTGTCAAGAGAAGAGTACATGTGTGTGAATGAGAGGGAGGCCGGTGGAACAGTGAGGTTACAAGACGCAGAGGTCACAAAGGTGCAGGACTTCAAGGACTTCGGGTCCACTAGCCAGGAAAATGGGGAGTGTGGTAAAGAGGTGAAGAAGAGAGTCCAGGCAGGATGGAGTGGATGGAGAAAAGTTTCAGGAGTGATTTGTAACAAAAATGTGTCAGCAAATGTCAAAGGACAAGTTTACAAAACAGTGGTGAGACCAGCTATGTTGTATGGTCTGGAGACAGTGGCATTGACAAAAAGACAGGAGACAGAACTGGAAGTAGCAGAAATGAAGATGTTGAGGTTCTCCTTAGGAGTGAGGATGTATAAGATTAGGAATGAGATCATCAGAGGTACAGCACATGTTGAACAACTGGGAGATAAAGTTAGGGAGGCCAGACTGAGATGGTTTGGACATGTCCAGAGGAGGGACAGTAGGTATATTGGTAGAAGGATGTTAGAAATGCAGCTGCCAGGAAAAAGACAAAGAGGAGATATACTGTATGCATGCAGTTAGAGAGGACATGAAGGTAGATGGAGTGAGGACAGAGGATGCAGAGGACAGTGAGATGGAGGACTCACTGTGGTGACCCATGAAGAGGGAAAAGCCTAAAGAAGAAGAAGAAGATTATAATAAACCAGCCACAAGGGATCACAAGCCATTGTATATTTTGTGCCATTCCCAATCCCGAGTAAATGGCGAGGTTGTGTGAGCATCTGACATAAAACACTTTTGCAAAAACTAACACACAAGTTCATCTAAGCAACACCATATTGGATCGGTCGAGACCCGGTTTATCAACGACTGCCGCTGGTGTTGTTGACAAATAGGGTGCCAACAGAAAGTGTGCTAATGTTAGCCAAAGACTACAAGGAGGGAAATATGTCAGGAGACAGAAGGAGAAGAAGAAAGTCAAGAATGTAGGACTAAGGATGGCAATTCTAAATGTGGGGACAATGACAGGTAAAGGTAGAGAGCTGGCTGACATGATGCAGAGAAAGAAGGTAGATGTTTGGTGTGTCCAAGAGACCAAGTGGAAGGGCAAAAAGGCTTGAAGCATTGGAGCGGGACTTAAACTGTTTTAGTATGGTGTGGACAAAAATAAAAATAAAGTAGGAGTGGCACTAAAGGAAGAGTTAGCAAAGAATATTGTAGAGGTGAAAAGAGTGTCAGATAGGGTGATGGGTGGGAAACTTGGTGGTGGAATAGTGAAATGCGGGAAGCTATTCAAAGAAAGAGGTTGCACTAGATTTTTACTGCATTGATACTTTAATCAATAAATAATTTGACACCTTGATACTGACTGACAGCTAAGTTAGGGTTTATTGTCCATGTGTCGTTGTGTCCCTGGGCAAGACACTTAACCCCGAGTTGCTCCCGGTAGGTCTGGATGGCGCCTTGCAAGGCAGGCTACCACTACCGGTGTATGAATGTGTGAATGAATGGGTGGATGGCTGGTATTGTAAAGCGCTTTGGGGCTCCTCACAGGGGGCTAGAAAGCGCTATATAAATAAGCTCCATTTACCATCCATTACCATATTGTAGAACACTGGATCTCTGAACAGCACAAGATCAAATGGAGAACCCCTCCTCCTCAGATGTTCTATGACCTTCTATGAACTCCTCAATGAGGTTTGTACAAGCACATACACATAAGCTGTTTTCGCTGTTGTCCAACACACCAGATCTCTGGCAGCATGCCCAGACATTCTGACGCCTGGTTACTTCCTGTAAAATAAACACAAAACACATTTCTCTCTTTCTCATAACATGATGTCAACTTGACCCAACTCGTAATTTGGACACATATTGAGGGGCCCTCTCATACAATGGTTGGCACACACATTTCATGAAATTCTTCAACCCTACAATCCTCCCTGTTTGAGGTTATTCTTCAAATTCATTCAACCTTTATTTATACAGGTTAATCCTATTGAGCCTCGGGGACTCATTTACAAGAGACCTGATTTTAAAAAATAGTGATGACAACAGTGGGCAACAAAGACAACAATAGACAATAATGAAGAATGCATACAGATTAAGAATAACAAGTGAAAATAAAAATTATATTAAAAGAGAACATAACAAAAATAGCTAGGTTGTAAGGCGGTGTAGAAAACTAAAAACAGGAACATGTCTGCATTGGTTTTTGCCAGGAACTGAAGCTGAGGTCAAGATGGAGAGCTTCAGATCTTTTTGTAAAATATTCCAGAAAACAGGAGCAGAGTAGGAGAAGGACCTTTTGACAAGTCCAGTCTGTGCTGAGGGAACACGGCAGGTAATAATGTCCTGAGAGTGCACACTGTAGCTGCACTCATGTAGTGACATGTAGGAGGAGAAGTATTCTCTGAATAAACTCTGAAATTCTCTGATAAAAGATCTAAGGATTGGTATGATATGGACATGTTGGTTGTAAAAGACATAATGTCTTCTGTCATTGATCCGTTCACGTACATATGTACAGTATTTTGTCTTTTTCACCCAACTGGTATTTTTCCAGATAATATGAAGGTAGCAAAGGTTGTCCCTATTTTCAAGAATGGTGATAAGTCTATATTCAATAATTATAGACCAATTTCCTTTTACCACAATTTTCTAAAATTCTTGAAAAATTATTTGTGATTAGATTAGATAAATTTCTTGATGACTATAACATTTTAACTAACAGCCAATATGGTTTTAGATCTAAAAATTCTACTTCTATGGCTCTTATGGAATTGACAGAACAAATTTCCACTGCTGTTGATCAAAAGCAACACTGTGTGGGTTTATTTGTTGATCTAAAGAAAGCTTTTGATACAGTTGATCACACTATTCTCCTCGAGAAGTTAAATAAATATGGTATTCGAGGACTGACCTTGAAATGGGTATCTAGCTATTTGGAGGACAGAAGTCAATTTGTACAGATAGACAATACCAGATCAAAACTCAACAGAATCACATGTGGAGTCCCTCAGGGTTCTATACTGGGACCTAAACTTTTTATTTTGTATATAAATGATTTGGTAAAAGTGTCTGGTATTCTAAGGTGTGTTCTTTTTGCTGATGATACCACCTTCTTTTGTTTTGGTTATGATTTGAAACAAATGTTTGAGTTGTTAAAAGAGGAGATCTCAATATTACAAACTTGGTTTAGTTTAAATAAGTTATCATTAAATTTAGAAAAGACTAACTATATGTTATTTAGCAAAAATAAAATAGATAAATTTTCTATCAAAATTGATGGTGTTGAACTAAGTAGAGTGGATGAGGTGAAGTTTTTGGGTGTAATTGTTGACGAGAGATTGTCATGGAAACAGCATGTAAATTTTGTTAAAACTAAGTTATCTAAATCTATTGGCGTATTCAAGGGCGTAGATTTCATCTCATTATTGGGGGGGACCATAAACAGGGAAATTTTTTAAGAGCAATTTTGGGGGGGTCGGCAAAGTTACAGTGAAATGTAATGCAAAATGTACAGAGGGAAGTTTATCCAAACTGCATGCATATACTATGCAGAACAATCAGCAATAATATTGATTTAAATGGCATGTATTTAGTAGTCTTAATACTACTGTACTATTAATCAGTACAATAGTGACACTCATTACTCTTATTAAAATTTTTAATGTGTTCAATCTTTGCCACTTGTCAAAATGACAAGTGGCAAAATGAGAATTTTGCAAAATAGGTCCCCTCTAAATATTGTTTAAATTTCAGTTTGGCTTGTATTCATAGATTGCTGTGGTCAGTGTCACTGGTAATCTGGTACCACACCTTCCAAAAATCTTAAAGCTAAAAAAAAAACAGTTTTCAAGGAGAAGAAATACTTTAATGCAGGGGTCACCAAACTTTTTGAGACTGAGAGCTACTTCAGTGGGACCAAGAGGCACAAAGGTCCACTTGTTCGTTCCAAACAAATTTGCATGGTTCAACTTTAATTATAGTATTAATAATAATACATTTACATACATGTGAATATATGACTGCCTGATCACATCTGATCTGGTCTGTATTATTAAAGACTCCACACAATGATTTAGCTTGGTAAATATGATCAATTATTATTGATAATTACCAGTAGTGATTAGAACTCTCAATCAAGAACTTGAGTCCTCAGTTTGAATAATTTTTTGGCTCTTCTGTGCAAATGTAAATTGTTCTTAGCTTTGACTGGGAGTGTGGATGGTTGTTTGTCTCTTTGTCTGTCTCTGTGATGGACTGGAGACCTGTCCTGGGTGTCTCTGGGACAGACTGGAGACCTGTCCTGGGTGTCCCTGCCTTCACACAAAAGCAGCTGAGATTGGTTCCAGTCCTAAACAAGGGGGCATAATGGATTACTTATTAACTGATATTTAAACATAAAACACTATTTATTTTATGTTAAACTCAATCTGTAACATTTGAAATTCATTGTATTTTATAAATATTTTATTAACTCTAAAAAAGCTAAGTCTGGTCCTCTGGACAATCAAAAAACATAACAAAACAAAGAAAAAACTGTAGCTACAGTTTTTTTGTTGCTTTGTTTTGTTTTGTTTTTTGATTGTCCAGAGGACAAGACTTAGCTTTTTTAGATTTTTCTACCTGGATTATTGAGCATGCATCAGGGTATTTTATTAACTGTTTTGTAGAAATGAACACGTTTGTAACATTCATTCAAAATATGCCTTTGTAGTATTTTTTTAAGAACCTATTAAGAATAAAATATTCCAGTTGCAGATACAAAATATCAATAATGTAATATAATAAACAGTGACATTTTTTAATTAATCATGTGACATAAGTATTGTTCCTCAACGTTTTTTACAATAATAATTTATTTATAAAGCCCTTTAAAACAACCACAGATGCAACAAAGTGCTACACATATAAAATCATTTTAACTAATCATCACATCTTCTCTACTCTTTTTAAATTAATTATATTTCACATATTTTAATTATATTTCACATATTTTATCATTACTTCTCTCAAGAGCTCCACACCTGAAAATATGATGAATGTGAATCCATCCTGCTCAAAGATGCGCTGACATTCTTCTGTCTGTTGCAGCCACCAGGGAGCTAGTTAACATTGAAGCTAGCGTGTTAGCTGATGAAGTGTCGCTCCTCGTTGCGTTTTGCTGTTGCTAGAGCCACTAATGAGACACAGACACACTTGTCTTTCAACACTGTGAAATACCTTTTCCTCCCAGTCACTGTCACCTATGTTTTAAGTAGCTACTTACTGGAAGTTAATAGTTTGTGCTGCAGCTCACTCCCACCCAGCGGCTCCGCGCCGAGCCTGTGACTCCGGTGCTCTTGTTGTTCCTTGTAAACATTGGACTAAACCATTTGCCAACAGAGAAGGGGGGGGCAAATTTTCCTTTTTTTTTCTTAGAATAATGGCGGATTTCTCTCTTTTTTTGCCTTTTTATATTTATATTGTTTAAAGACACGGTTTCCTTTATTGAATTATTGGGGGGGACAGATCTATATTTCCCCAAGATTGGGGGGGGTCCGGACCCCCGACCCCCCCAGGATCTACGCCTATGGGCGTATTGTATAAACTAAAGGACTTGTTAAATGATAGGGCTCTCTATTTGCTATATAACTCAATTTTTGTTCCACATTTAATTTATTGTGTGGAGGTTTGGGGTAAAGCCTGTACAACGATAACAAATTCTATTTTTATTTTGCAGAAAAGAGCGGTGAGAATTATTGCTAGAAAGCCTTATCGTCATCCATCAAATGTATTATTTAAACAACTCAAATTATTGAAATTTCATGAATTGGTAGATTATAATATTTTGTTAGTAATTCATAAGGCTCATAAGAATGTGCTACCTACAAATGTTCAAATGTTTTTCATAAAGAGAGAAAGCCGTTACAGTTTAAAAGGAACTGAAATGTTTGTTAAACCTAGATATAGGACTAGTTTGAAGGGACGTTTTATTTCGAATAAGGGAGTGGAATTGTGGAATGTTTTGGAAAAAGATGTTAAAGATGTAAACTCTGTGATGAAATTCAAAAAAATTGTCAAGTCTAAACTACTAGCAAAATACTAAAGCTTCAAGTAATGCATCCTAATCTATTTGTTGATTATTGAGTGTGAAATGTTACTAAATTGATCTGTTGTTTTTGGTAGTTAATTGTTTGAATGGATTGTTTGTAAATTGTTTGTTTTGTTTTTTGTGGTAAAAAAGGGGCGGACAAAATAAGAAAATTTTCTTCTTGCTGCCACCTTTCATTTTATGTATTTTGATTTTTTTTTCTCATATGTATGAAATGGGTTTTTTTTCCCATTATCTTTTATGTTGTTTTTCTTAAATATGTAAAATGAATAAAACTTTAATAAAAAAAAAAGTATGAAGGCAACAGACTAAGAAGAGATTTAAAGAGGAAAATGTACCAATGAGAGAGTCTGTGTGAAGTTAATGATGTCCAGTTAACTAGTGAATACAGGGTGCAGTGGTGGGTATGATGATCACAGCCAGTTATGAATCTTAGTGCACCATGATAGACAGCAACGAACATTTGCATGGTGCTTGTTCATGTAAATTGTGTCACCGTAGTCAATTGAAGGAAGGAAAGTCACAGCCACAAGGTGTTTCCTAGCATTCAGAGTTAGACAGGACCTATCCTGAAAAAGAAACCCAATTACCCAATTTGGTTTGTCAATACCCCTTAGCTGCCTCTGGAGTTTTACCAGCTAACAAAGCTTGATAGAACCTCTTTTATCAACTTGACATTACAAAATCTAAAACAAAAATTTCACATAAAAACATAAATTTACATAATAAAGATAAGATTAGATAAAATAGAACTTTATTGATCCCGCAGGAAATCGAAATGTCTATTAGTAAAAATTATCTAACAAAGCCAACAAACTGCAATGACTCTTCATTTCATCACAATCTCCCATCCATTGGTGACAGTGAAAAAGAACAACTAGTATTAACAGAAAAAAAACCTCCCCAAAAAACCAGACCAGTCATCCGCCTCAACTCACTGACGTCAGAAAATCACACAAATCAAAGTGTGAACTCGATATTTAGTCTCTTCTGATATAAATAAATCACAGAGGACTGCACCACAAGGGGAGATTGTTTTTATACCAAGGTAAATATGTTTTGTCTGGGCCAAAGCTAATGTGGAGAATTTTTTTACCTTCAGAATTGAAAATATCGAAGTTGTGATGAGTCCTGTTGTGATTAAACCTCATGAGGTCTGTTGATGTGGGCGTTTCTCAAACCAGACTCCTTAAAAGAAGCAGATCTGAGCTCAGGTAGAAGTTTGTATGATTTACACGTTGTCTTACTCGTAACTGGACACCATCTGAAAATGACAAAGTCTTCACTGCTCCCATGCAGACAAACACCCATCTGGAACAACCCTGACATACAGCAAGAAAATAATATTTTAAATTTCCAAGGTTGGAGAGTTAAAGGAATTGAAAGTCTGGAACACATATTTGAAGGTGTAGACTTTATTCCATTTAATAAATTAATAATACAATATGACATTGACAAGAAATGCTTCTTAGAATATCAACAAATAAAGTCTATCATAAAAAAGAAATTTAAGATTAATAAAACATTGATAGAAACACCAGTACAGTATGTGTGTTAGAGTTCATTAATCTTACACCCCCAAATTATTATCTAAAATATACAAGAAATTATCTAGAATCGATGACTCCATAACGCTACCTATTGCAAAATGGGAGACATATTTATCAGTCAACTTTGACCAAAACACCTGGTCTCAAATATGTTTAAAAACATTTAAAATGACCAGAAACTCCAATTTACAATTAATACAGTATAAAGTTCTCTATAGAGTACATTATACAGGTCAGCAAATGTTTAAGATGGGATTTACATCATCTAACAACTGCTCACAGTGCACAGGCAATATACCTAATGATTATATCCACGCACTCTGGTTTTGTCCACCCGTTCAGAGGTTCTGGGTCCAGGTCTGCGAAGACTAGTCTAAATGTCTAAAATGTAATATTCCACTCTCTCCGTCTGTTTGCTTATTGGGTATCTTTGAAGATGTTAAACTAGAAAAAAATACATCACGCATGATTTTCACTGCCTTATGCATCGCAAAGAAAACCATACTCCTGAATTGGAAAAATAAAAATAATCTTAGCATTAATAATCAGTATAAAAATCTTCTGTTAGATCATATTAGTCTTGAAACAGCATCTGCCGACACATCAGATCAATCTCTCTGGCATTCTTTGATCAGCTCTGTAACATAGTGAGGGTGGAGGGGTCTGGGATCTGGCCTTGTGGGGCATTGGGGTCGATGTGGGGGGGTGTCGGGGTTTGGGGCGCCGGGCGGGTTGTCGGGGTCTGGGCTGTTTGGGGTGTCTGGGCAGGGGGGGCCCTGCTTTCTCCCTGGGGAGGACTTGGGGGGTTCTGGGGGATGTCTGCTTGTGGCTGAATGCGGGCCCTCAGGTGGTCTGTGGCAGTGGTCATGGGTCACCGATCGGTGACCTGGCTGTGCTGGGGTGGGTTCGGGGTGGGCCCTGGGTGCTTGGGGTTCTGGGGGCGTGTCGTCCCCGGGCTTGGGCTTGGTGGGGATTGGGGATCTTGGGCTCTGGTGGGCGGGTTGCCGGGCTTGGGGCTGGCTTGCGCTCTGGTGCCCGGCTATGGGCAGGGGGCCCTCGGCTTGCTGGTGGGTTGCGGGTTCGTGGGCTGGGGGGTTGGGTGTCTGGGGGCATGACCAGTGGCCCGTGGGAGGGGGCAGGTTGACCCAACCTGGGTGTCTAGTGTGCTATATGTTCTGAGAGTTGTTAGTATGAGGGGTGGGTGTAGTATTTCTTCCTGGGTGGATGTCCTTGGTGATGGCCTGGGACTATGCATGGCCGACTGGCTGGCCCCTTTCTTATGGTGGGGGCCTGCTCCCAATGCTTCCTGGCTCTGTCGGCGGTTGGACGGGTGCTCTTGACCGGGTCGTCCATGTGGGATTTGGTGTCCTCTTGGGTGGCGGGTTGACTGCGGTTCGTGGGGGTCTTGGTGGCCCTGGGGTGTGTGGACTGTTAGTCCTTCTGCTGGCGGACCTCGAAGCCCTGTCCCTCTCTGCTCTGGAGCTTAAAGGGCCTGGCGGTCAGAGGGGTGTCTTGGCCTCACTCCTTGGGTAGACCTTGTGTCAGCGGGGGAGCTATGGAAGCATTTAGTCCTGCAGTTATTTTTCTTCCATTCCCTCACCGTGGACCTCCACCCTCTTCATTTAAAAATTTCATTCATGTAGGGATTTTGGGGCTCGGGTGTTCTTCAACAATTTTACATCTCTGTTGATTAAAGTCAAAAGTCAAAGTCAAAAGTCAAAGTCAACTTTATTGTCAGAACTGTAATATGTACAGGACATACACAGGATTGAAATTGCGTTTCTCTCAGTCCCTTGGTGCAACAGTAAACATTTAAACACTAAAACACTGAAACGTTTAATAAACATAAGCATAAAATAGTAAAAGTGTAACACTGTCCTGAGTTTTTGCATAGTAGTATAAAAGTATGAAAATATACACCAACATTAAAACACTAAACATTTAATGAACCATAAGCATAAAATGAAATAATAAAAGTGTAATACTGTCCTGAGTTTTTGCATAGTACGTAGTATAAAAAGTATAAAAAGTATATCTATAAAATAAACTGAAGGTTCTAGCATTGACATTTGCAAAGAGTGGCAAAGCAGCATATGAGTTAATGTACACAGTATATGTATGAGGTAGTTGATGTTGGTATAGAGGCAAAGTGGCATATGCAGTAAGGCACATAAGGCACATTGGGCATCCTTAAATAAGGCTAGTCAGAGAATACTGTATATGTATCAGCAGTAGTGTAGATATAAAAGTAGTGTAAATGTAAACAGTATTAATAAATGTAAACAGTGAATGTAAACAGTAGTATGACTATAGGCAGTAATGTAATACAAACATTAGTGCAAATATGAGAAGTAGTGCAAACTGAATGAGCACATGACCGAGAGTTTAGTGAATAACCCGTTTGATGACACAGAGTCCAGTGTTAAAATCTTTGTGTTGTGTGGTAATGTGTGAGAAAGTTTTTTGTGTTAAGGCAGTTCAAATGGGAGGGGAGGCAGAGCAGGCAGAGTGTTTAGCATCCTGACTGCCTGATGAACAGAGCTGTCTCTCAGTCTGCTGGTTCGAGCCTGGAGACTTCTCAGTCTCCTCCCTGATGGCAGCAGTCTGAAGCAGCTGTGTAGTGGGTGTGTGGGATCACCTGCCATGCAGAGGGCTTTCCGAGTGAGGCGGTTGCTGTGTAAGTCCTGCAGTGAGGGGAAGGAGGTGCCGACGATCTTCTCAGCTGCTCTCACGATGCGCTGGAGGCTCTTGCGGCAGGATGCAGTACATGCACCAAACCACACAGTGATGCAGCTGGTCAGGACACTTTCTATGGCACCTCTGTAGAAGGTGCACATGATGGGGGTTGAAGCTCCAGCCCTTTTCAGCTTGCGGAGAAAGTAGAGACGCTGGTGAGCCTTCTTGGCCAGTGATGCAGTGTTCCTGCTCCAGGACAGGTCCTCTGAGACGTGCACTCCCAGGAACTTGGTGCTGTCTACTCTCTCCACTGCGGTGCTGTTGATGGTCAGAGGGGCATGTTGGGCATCCCTCTTCCTGAAGTCCACAACAATCTCCTTTGTCTTCTCCACGTTGAGAGTGAGATTGTTGTGTCCGCACCATAAGGCCAGGCGGCTCATCTCGTTCCTGTACTCCGTCTCATCGTTGTTGCTGATGAGACCTAAGTCCCAGACCTAAAGCCACCTGGGACTAAATTTTATTGTACACATTAGACATTCACTCATAACATCCTCATGACATTCACATATAGGAACTTGGGGTGGGAACTATGGCTATGGAGGGCGGGATGACACTACTCTTGCCCCCTGAGCCTGTGCTCACTTCCAATGACGCATTTAGATAGTAAGGGTTTGGATTTGTCAAGACTGCGTTTTTGAGTTTCACTAATAAACTGAACACTGGAGAAGTTTTAACAATTTTATTAAGAAACAGGAAACTGGAATGGGTCTTGATCGTCACCGGCAACTTGAGTTTTGCACAAGAGATTAAAGTATTAGTGACAGGGCTTGAACAGGTAGATGTTTTTATCTTTAATAAAAACACTAACCTTTTTAGGCTGTTTCTGATCAGAAGGGAATTCCTTGATGACGTAGGCCGGTGGTGACATAGTCCAGTTTTACTTCATTGTTTACGTTGGTCCGTCGTGCGGACTTTCACACGAAGGGGGTTTTCCTTGTTTCAAAGCGAGATCATACACATTTTGGCAGAGAAGCGAATAATGTTGGAAGAGGCAGACTTATCTCGTGGTCGTGAAAGGCAGTCTTGGGTTTGTTTCCGTGAGGCAGATGGCTGATCAGATCCGACAAGGGGAGAGACAGGAAGGCGAAGTCCAGTAGCGTGTGCAGGAGTCAAAACCAGGAGAGCGGAGTCCGAGAAGGTACTGATGGGGGCTGATGCGAGAGACGTGAGACCAGAGAACCAGACCAGGGTCGTAACGAGCAAAGCAAGACAAGACATGAGCGCTGGACATTTACTAGGCAAAACCGTTCATAAATCTGGCAAGGAATGACTGTGGACGTGGAGCTTAAATACAGGAAGAAACAGGTGAGTGCAATGATTGTTAATGAGGCATTGGGCATGAGGGCAGAGGGAACAATGATGTGATTGCTGTGAACATGACAACATGACATAGATAAACTAAGAATATAACAATAACTTATGGCAGACAGAACGTGGATCATGACAGTACCCCCCTCTTAAGGTCCGGCTCCTGACGGACCACCAGGCTGATCAGGGTGATCCCGGTGGAACTGGGCGATGAGCAGCTTGTCCAAGACGTGGCGAGCAGGCACCCACGAATGTTCCTCAGGACCATAACCCTCCCAGTCAATGAGGTACTGGAAACCCCGTCTCCAGCGTCGAGAACGCATGATGCGGTTGATGGTGTAGGTAGGGGAGCCATCAATGAGTCGGGTGGGAGGAGGAGGCCTGGAGGCGGGCATGAACCTAGAAAACTGGACGGGCTTGACTCGAGACACATGGAACGTGGGATGGATCTTCATGGTGCTAGGGAGCCTGAGCTTGACCGCCACCGGGTTCACCACCTTGGAAATGGGGAAAGGACCAATGAAACGGGGAGCCAATTTCCGACAGTCAACACGAAGAGGCAAGTCCTTTGTGGATAGCCACACTTTCTGTCCTTCTTGATAAGCAGGTTCTTGGGTCCTACGACGGTTGACTGACCTCGTGTAGACTGCAGAAGTCTTGAGGAGCTGTTTGCGGGCCTTGGTCCAGACTCTGCGACATCGTTGAGCTGCTTGGAACGCAGAGGGAACCATGGCCGCCTGGTCCTGGGCGGCAAACACTGGTGGCTAGAAACCATAGAGGACATAAAATGGAGACAGACCAGTGGCGCTCAAAGGAAGAGAGTTCATAGCATGCTCGACGATAGGAAGATGTTCTGCCCATTTGGTACCATCATCACCACAGAGAAGGTGTAGGTGGGTCTCCGTCTCCTGATTGGCACGCTCAGATTGCCCATCAGTCTGGGAGTGATAACCTGAGGAGAGACTTAGTTCAATGCCAAGGGACTTACAGAACTCGCCCCAAAACTTTGAGATGAATTGGGGACCACGATCAGACACAATGTTCTTGGGTATCCCATGCAATCTGAACACTTCCTTTATCATGACATTGCTTAGTTCCTTGGCTGTGGGTAGCCCCTCCAATGCAATCAAATGAACCATCTTGGAAAACCTGTCAATGACAGTAACCCCAAAATTACACCACACGCGTTACGGCTCCGCCCCGCTCCGGTCCGACCTCCGCAGCAAATACGCACCCATTATAATCAATGACAGAGTTTACACTGGCTCCGCACGGCGGCGGCGAGCAGCGGCGAGCGGACGGCAGTCCGTCAAAATTAGAAATTTTTCTATTTCTGCCGGACGCCGGAGCTGTGCCGGAGTCAACTTTTGAAGATTACGTCGCACCAACAGGAAAAGGAACGAGCACAACTTCCGTATTTACAAAATAAAATCACCACGGGCGGACTAATCCTAGCTCTATACGGATTTATTTGTACAAAAATGCTGTCAAACTATCATTTATGACTATTCTATGACTAAACTATTATATTTATGACTATGACTACGCCTACAAACGCAATACAAGAAATAAATAAATAAAAAAGTATTTTATTCTGAAATGTAAACATCACTTCCTGTTGCTCAAACCATGTAGCTCATTTACGAGAGAAGATCAAGGCAGCAGTCTCTCTACAGTTGTTCTCCTTCTTCCACCGAATGAATTGTTTTGTTCTGACTTACTTATTTATCACTTGATTTATCGCGCGATCTCGCACGTGTCTCGGAGCGGCGCATCCAGGCGGACCTGAGCGGAGCGGAGGCAGTGGGCTTTGGACTCGCTCAGCTGCGACCTGCGGACCGGAGCGGGGCGGAGCCGCGTGTGGTGTAATTTTGGAGTTAGAATGACCGTTTTACCCCCAGACTGTGGTAAGCCGGTGACAAAGTCCATAGCGAGATGCGACCAGGGCCGTGAAGGTATGGGGAGCGGCCTCAGGAGACCCGCCGGTGGACATCGAGAGGATTTGGCCAGGGAGCATTGGGTACAGGCTTTGTCTTGTTTTTACAGTTGATCACTGTCACCTGCTGTCCTTAAAGTTTTTGTCTTTTGTTGGTCTGCCTAGTTTTTTTAATTGTATTTTGTTTTTATTGTCTCTGTAGTGCATGTGAGGGCAGCTGACTGTTTTAAACATCTTGGGTCACTTCCTAAATATGCTGTACTGTTAATTTTAAATCAAACCCTTTGTCTATATTAAAATAAATATCATTATTGTAAATCAGATTTATTCTCAGTGTTTAATTGTTTACTTTTATCGGCTCATAACACTTGTTTCGAAGCGGGATCATACACAGGTTGGCAGAGAGGTGAATAATGTTGGAAGAGGCAGACTTATCTCGTGGTCATGAAAGGCAGTCTTGGGTTTGTTTCCGTGAGGCAGATGGCTGATCAGATCCGACAAGGGGAGAAGCAGGAAGGCAAAGTCTAGTA
>JBBPBX010056708.1:0-16090 GCA_038048925.1 Garcialebias charrua | reverse complement strand
CCAGGACCTGCTCCATCTAGGACCTGCTCCATCCAGGACTCACTCCATCCAGGACTCACTCCATCCAGGACTCACTCCATCCAGGACCTGCTCCACCCAGGACCTGCTCCATCCAGGACCTGCTCCATCCAGGACCTGCTCCATCCAGGACCTGCTCCATCCAGGACTCTCCATCCAGGACTGCTCCATCCAGGACCTGCTCCATCCAGGACCTGCTCCATCCAGGACCTGCTCCATCCAGGACCTGCTCCATCCAGGACCTGCTCCATCCAGGACCTGCTCCATCCAGGACCTGCTCCATCCAGGACCTGCTCCATCCAGGACCTGCTCCATCCAGGACCTGCTCCATCCAGGACCTGCTCCATCCAGGACCTGCTCCATCCAGGACCTGCTCCATCCAGGACCTGCTCCATCCAGGACCTGCTCCATCCAGGACCTGCTCCATCCAGGACCTGCTCCATCCAGGACCTGCTCCATCCAGGACCTGCTCCATCCAGGACCTGCTCCATCCAGGACCTGCTCCATCCAGGACCTGCTCCATCCAGGACCTGCTCCATCCAGGACCTGCTCCATCCAGGACCTGCTCCATCCAGGACCTGCTCCATCCTGGACCTGCTCCATCAGGACCTGCTCCACCCAGGACCTGCTCCATCCAGGACCTGCTCCATCTAGGACCTGCTCCATCCAGGACCTGCTCCATCTAGGACCTGCTCCATCCAGGACCTGCTCCATCCAGGACCCGCTCCATCCAGGACCCGCTCCACCCAGGACCTGCTCCACCCAGGACCCGCTCCACCCAGGACCCGCTCCATCCAGCTCACTCTCTCATCAGACACAAACATGTTCCTGTAAGCTGAGACACATCAAAGTGGAGCATCAGCCACAGTTCAAGGTTTTAAATAGTTTGTTCCTGTCTCAGACTGAAGACAAAGCTAAACTACTGATCAGGATAAAAACACAACCTGACTTCACTGGTCATGGGACACGGTTTATTTCTGTAGAGACAGAAACCACCTTGTTCTTATTTTTATTTTATTATTTTGTGTTTTTGTCTGAGAGAGCTCTGCACAACAGTTCCAACATGGACTGTTAAATAAAGTAATTTATACCTTTTTGAAATCACAATGCAAGATGTTTCTTAGTTTAATAAGGCAAACAAAATGTTATATTATAATTACAGATGAAATGGAATAATGAAAGTTGTTGCTGGGGAGGGAACTCTTTTAATGACAGAGGCTGATCCTCCCTGGTTCTGTTAGTCTGGACCTTTACAGAAGAAGTTCTGCCTCTGTCTCATCTTTAGCACTGCAGGAAAGTTTGTGCATTAATTCTGTGTAAATGATGCATCAGGCTCAGAAGACAAGCTGCGCCACATAATTAGTTTTTCTGCAGTTCGATTCAGCTGCAAATGATGATTTTTAAAAATTGTCCTAATTTAAAGTAATGTGTTGCTTAGGTAACGCTCCGGTACCTCTGGGTGAAGAAATGATTAAAAGCAAAACTCTGCTCTTCAAAGGACCGGATGTGTCCTTCAATAGGAGCTTCTTATGGATCTCGCCCTTTAAAAGAATTCATTTGGTGTGTGTGGTTCTGCTCAGAGCTGGTGGAGCTGCAGACCAGTACCAGTACCAGGACTCTGCTGATCCAGCATCAGCAGTAAAAACAGACAACCTGCTCCACAAGCCTCCAACAGAAAGAACAAAGTGACACGATGAAGCTTGTTTTATTGCCTTCATATTCATACAGTGATAATAATGAACATGCATAGAAGTTTTCTGTATTTACATCAGAAGAGACGTCTGCAGCAGCGCACGGAGGACGCGCACGACACGTTAAGAAATGTTCCAGCTGGAAGCTTTGATTGACAGGTCAGGAAGAAGAAGACCTGCACTTATCAGAACCTCTAACAGATGTTTGAATGCACGTGGACACATCACGTGCACGCCCTCCTGCAGTGTCTGAAGCATCACACTGCGATCAGCTGAAGAAATGGAGTCAGATCATAAATCAGTTAAAAGTCTTGGTTCTGAGTCCACTCTGGCCGGGCCGGGGCCCTGGAACACGTTTCAAAGTTTCCCATGAGATGAAAGTTCAGAATGAAGTAAAAAAAATACTACGATGACATCTAATGAGTACTTCAAGTCTGAGCAGTCCCTTCCTGTCACTCTGAACATCAGACCAGTCATCATGACGAGTTTAACGTTGCACAGAGTGAAATGTGTTGCTGAACGCTGAGGACAAAACTACGTCCAGGAATAGTTTTATAAAACATGTCCTTAAAACATTATTGCTCATAATTTACTGAGTTTGTTGGAGTTAAATGTAACTTTTGTTACAAACATGGAAAAGTTCTTTAGAAGTCGTGCTCCAGATGTTCGGCTGAAATTTTCACTTCAGCCAATATTTTTGACCGATTCTCAAAAAGCAAGACTAAAGATGAAATATCCTGCACAAAGTTTTTGATTCCTCTATGATCTCGAAACGACTTTATTTCTGCTCATTTATTCTGAAGCTCCAGATGTTTGTCAGCTTTGATCTCAAACTGTTGAAACAGTTCAACTTGAAACTCAGACCGTGAAACAGTCATTAACCTCCTCCTCATAAATTGTCCTAATGAGCCACCGTAATGTCCGTTGATTGACAGCAGAGAGGATCATTCTGAGCTACCTCTGGGATGTTGCACAGTTCTAATTGATAAATGAATGAATTGATGATTGATTGATTGAAGCAGACTGCAGTTTATGGTGGTGATGTTTTCATGCGGCCTCTTGAATCAAAGCCTCTGTTTGTTAAAAACTGGCAGTGATCACAGAAAGTCGAGCACCTCGCAGTTCAACTAACATGTTTATCTAGACCTTGTGATAATCTCTCTTTAGCATTCTGTTGTTTTTATTCTTCACTGCAGAAAAACAATAAATTAAAGGTTCAGTATGCAGTTTCTGTAGAACTGCAGCAGTTAGAAATATTTTCAACAGGCAAAGCATTCTGATCCCTCCCCCTCAGAGCCATATGTGGCTCTGCCCCCTTGTGGTCTGTTGAATTTCAAATTCAAGCTCTGTTTTTATTGGCTGATTCAAATTCAAGCTCTGTTTTTATTGGCTGGTTACAAACTCTGTTTTTATTGGCTGGAAAATGGCGGGTCACCTTTTCTTTTTAGAAATGCTTATTTACCACCTGGAGAAGCAAGGGGACAATATTTTTTTTAAAAAAATTCAGAGATTACCTGGCTAACATCAGTCTGTCAGGAGGTAGTGACAGAGTGAAGAAATATGTTCATAAAAAAAGCTACATACTGCAGCTTTAAAGCAGATAATTAAAAAAAATCACACGATATTCATGCAAAGAGAATGTAATATTTCTAAAAGCATCAGGCAAAAAGGGAATATTAATGATACAAGCAGGCTCAGGCATGAAGTCATGAAGCTAAAATAAGTTTGTAGAGCAAAGTTTAAACTGCCATGACACATTAAAGAAGGTCTTCAACTAAAACTTGGTTTCTCTCTTTTCATTTGTGTAAGGCAGGAGAAAGAAAGATGCACGTGTTGATCAGCTGAGGGGTCATGTTCATCTCTTAACTGAACTTTACTTAGGATCTCAGTAAAAAGCTTGTTATGAATCAGGAAATGCAGCTTCAGACGAATCAAGAGGAGAATTAAAACTTTGGTTTACATCCCAGAACAGCTCTCACTGGATCACAGATGTTCTGAGAAGATCTTTTCTTTCTGCTACATTTGCACGTGTCACTCACTGGTTGAACAAAGTTTAGAAATAAAGAGATTTTACAAACACTATAGTAAATGTTTTTAAATCTCATTTTGTTGATGAGCCAAGATAATGGAGGTTGAGGGAATTGACCAGATCCTACCACATCTCCATCTTTCTGACCACATCTCCATCTTTCTGACCACATCTCCATCTTTCTGACCACATCTCCATCTTTCTGACCACATCTCCATCTTTCTGGCCCCTGTCTACCTCCCCCTGCTGACATGTTCCAGACCAGTACAGAGGACCATCACCATGTGGCCCAGCGACAGAGACTCTGCTGGACTGTTTTGCACGCACACACTGGCATGTCTTCAGGGAGGCTGCTGTGAATGAAGCAGAGCTGGATCTGGAGGAATACACATCTGCTGCCCTCAGTTACATCAGCAAGTGTGTTGATGATGTCACCAGCACCAGTGTTGATGATGTCACCAGCACCAGTGTTGATGATGTCACCAGCACCAGTGTTGATGATGTCACCAGCACCAGTGTTGATGATGTCACCAGCACCAGTGTTGATGATGTCACCAGCACCAGTGTTGATGATGTCACCAGCACCAGTGTTGATGATGTCACCAGCACCAGTGTTGATGATGTCACCACCACCAGTGTTGATGATGTCACCAGCACCAGTGTTGATGATGTCACCAGCACCAGTGTTGATGATGTCACAGCACCAAAACCCTGGCTGAATGCAGAGGTCCGTACTGTGCTGAAAGCCAGGGATGCTGCCTTCAGGTGTCTCACAGGAACTGGGGAGGACAAGGAAAGAGCTGCTGGTATTAAGCGGGCCAAAGCAACATGTGCACAGAAGATCCAGGGACAGTTTACTTCACAGGACCCACAGAGCACGTGGAGGAACAGTAAGGGCATCACAGTCTATAACAGCAAAGGTGCACAATGCCCTAGGAACCCATTACTGCCTGTTGCTCTTAACAGGTTCTATGCACACTTTGAAGACCCGAGCAGACCACCCAGCACCAGACTCACCTCATGGCTGGAAGAGAGGTTCCTCAGCGTGACCTCAGCAGAAGTAAGGACCTTCAGGAGGATTAATCCTCACAAAGCAACCGGCCCAGACAACATCCTGGGAAGGTGCTGAAAGACTCTGCCGATCAGCTCTGGGAGGTGCTGGCCGACATATTTAACTCCTTCCTCACCTGGCAACAGTTCCCACCTGCCTGAAGACCACCACCATCATCCCAGTCCCAAAAAGAGCTCTACAGTGACTGGTCTGAATGACTACCTGCCAGTGGCCCTCACCCTGATAGTCGCTAAATGCTTCAAAAAAACTGGTCATGACTCACATCAAAACATCCATCAACATCAACAAGGACCCTCATCAGTACACATACCATGAGAACTGATCAACAGAAGACGCCATCTCCTCTTTGGTCCACACTGCTCTCACCCACCTGGATCAGAAGGACTCATACGTCTGTCTGCTCTTTGTGGACTTCACATCTGCCTTCAACACCATGATCCCCCAAACTCTGATGGACAAACAGTTCACACTTGGACTAAGCCCCTCCTCCATTTGTAACTGCGTCCTGGACTTCTTAAACAGACCACAGTCAGTGAGGATCCACAACTTCTCCTCCTCCACCATAACCCTCAGCACTGGCTCTCCTCAGGGATGTGTGTTGAGCCCTCTCCTGTTCGTGCTGCTCACGTATGACTGCACACCTTCCCATCCAGGCTGTGATATTGTAAAGTTTGCAGATGATACAGCGGTGGTGGGATGCATCACGAGCAATGATGAGTCCAGCTACAGACAGGAGGTGGAACATCTGGAGAGCTGGTGCAGGAAGAACAACCTTCACATGAATGTGAAGAAGATGAAGGAGATGATTGTGGACTTCAGATGGAACAAATACTGACTCTGGAGCAAACAGATTGTAACGAATGGATGGATGGTGGATGGATGGATGGATGGATGGATGGATGGATGGATGGTGGATGGATGGATGGATGGACCGCTCTGTGTCTCTCCGAGTATAAAACGTCTGTGCAAAACAAATGCTTCACGACCAAGTGAGCGAGATCTGTCATCTTACATCTTATGATGTAATAATATATGATGTCATCATATATGATGATGTAATCATGAGTATGACGCAGCCTCCAGCCTTCTCATTTTATAAGAGAAATCTTTTCATTTGCATAAAAAATAAATCAAACTGTATAATGTCCAGAGTGTTGCAGGCAGCCAGTGCTGACAATGCAAAGATCATCTACTTTTGTTGAGAAGCTCAAGCACATCATACTCCAACATCTTACGGTTGGACATGTCTGACTGTTCTCGTCTTTATTCACATCCCTGCACAAACTGGAACAATTCCAGCTCCGTTCACCACTTTGTCTTATAAAACACAGCAGTAACCAGAGCATACGACCATAAAGAGACTAATACTGCATCAGTTGTGTCAAGTTTACTGCAACATGGTCATGTAGTCCATGTTCTGCAGACGAACGTTTCCTCCCAGCTGCTCGGTCAGAATGGACACGCTGGTGACCCATCCCTGAACTCAGAGGCTGCAGAACTGAATTCAGCCTGAACATGAGGGCAACATGCAGGGATGAAATATGCTACAAATAAAACTTCATATTTGGGGTTCTTGCATGCAGTTGGTGAAATGTGTCAGGATATTCAGCTAGGGGCGGCCGTGGCACAGTGGTAATGGCAGTCGACCCCCAATCGGAAGGTCGGAGGTTCGAGTCCCGCATCCGCCCACCATGTGTCGTTGTGTCCCTGGGCAAGACACTTAACCCCGAGTTGCTCCCGGTAGGTCTGGATAGTGCCCTACAAGGCAGGATACCACTAACGGTGTATGAATGGGTAGATGGCTCGTATTGTAAAGCGCTTTGGGGCTCCTCAGAGGGGGCTGGAAGGCGCTATATAAATAAGCTCCATTTACCATTTAGTTGCACTTTTCATTTACGCCACTGGATGCTTCAGTGTTTTAATTTTAAATATTTGTTTCATGCTTTTTAATGACGCGGGTGTAATAAATTCATATTTTACAGTTTGTTTAACGTGATCCTGCAGAAATACTGCAGTCAGAGCTGCATGACGAGAAGAGCCACGAAGTTCAGCAGATTTCTTAAATCCAGCTGAAGGGGTCAAAGGCCACCACATTTACAGTTGTGATTAAATAAAAAGCAGGCAGACAGGAAGTGCTCAGGGAATAAACGTAATAAAAACTGCTCACAGAGCATCACGCAGAAAACATTTCAACATGTTGCAGGAGACATGTTCATACTTAGTAACACACGTGATCAATCTGCATGTTTAACCTTTCTCCTGCCACCAGCTCCTCTTTAGTCCTCAGAACGGTGCCCCAGCAGAGAGAAGATTAGGAATATCAATAATTAAACTTGTTTTCACTCAACGCTGCTGGAAAAGTATCATAAAGCCCCAAATCACAGCTCCGCCCTGAAGTTTGGATCCTGCATGTTTGATTTTAAGCTCAGCTCTTCAATGACAAAACGCTCGTAATGCAAGAACGTAACTGCTGCGAGTGTGCTACATCATTTAGGAACCCAAAAGTAGAAATTGTATAAAGCCAATTACCACTTCCTGTTTGTACACACAGTAAAATGTACTTCCTGTTTGTACACACAGTAAAACGTACTTCCCGTTCGTAAACACAGTAAAACGTACTTCCTGTTCGTAAACACCATAAAACGCACTTCCTGTTTGTTCACACTGCTCGTACGCACAGTCAAACCCACTTCCTGTATGTACACACAATAAAACTCACTTCCTGTTTGTACACACAGTAAAACGCACTTCCTGTTTGTACACACAGTAAAACGCACTTCCTGTTTGTACACACAGTAAAACACACTTCCTGCTCGTACGCACAGTAAAACGCATGTCCTGTTCGTACGCACAGTAAAACGCACTTCCTGTTTGTACACACAGTAAAATGCACTTCTTGTTCGTACGCACAGTAAAACTCACGTCCTGTTTGTACGCGCAGTAAAACACACTTCCTGCTCGTATGCACTGTAAAACGCACGTACTGTTCGTACGCACAGTAAAACGCACTTCCTGTTTGTACGCACAGTAAAACGCACTTCCTGTTCTTACGCACAGTAAAACGCACTTCCTGTTCGTACGCACAGTAAAACACACTTCCTGTTCGTACGCACAGTAGAAAGCACTTCCTGTTCGTACGGACAGTTAAACGCACCTCCTGTTCGTACGCACAGTAAAACACACTTCCTGTTCTTATGCACAGGAGAACACACTTCCTGTTCATATGCACAGTAAAACACACTTCCAGTTCGTACACACAGTAAAACACACTTCCTGTTCGTACGCACAGTAAAACACACTTCCTGTTTGTACGTACAGTAAAACACACTTCCTGTTTGTACGCACAGTAAAACACACTTCCTGTTTGTACGCACAGTAAAACACACTTCCTGTTCATATGCACAGTAAAACACACTTCCAGTTTGTACACACAGTAAAACACACTTCCTGTTCGTACGCACAGTAAAACACACTTCCTGTTTGTACGCACAGTAAAACACACTTCCTGTTTGTACGCACAGTAAAACACACTTCCTGTTTGTACGCACAGTAAAACACACTTCCTGTTTGTACGCACAGTAAAACACACTTCCTGTTTGTACGCACAGTAAAACACACTTCCTGTTTGTACGCACAGTAAAACACACTTCCTGTTTGTACGCACAGTAAAACACACTTCCTGTTCGTACGCACAGTAAAACACACTTCCTGTTTGTACGCACAGTAAAACACACTTCCTGTTTGTACGCACAGTAAAACACACTTCCTATTCTTATGCACAGAAGAAAACACTTCCTGTTCATATGCACAGTAAAACACACTTCCTGTTCATACGCACAGTAAAACACACTTCCTGTTTGTACGCACAGTAAAACACATTTCCTGTTCATATGCACAGTAAAGGGCGAGATATAGCTCTGCGTACGGCAGTACGCCTCTGTACGTCGTACGTACGCAGAGGCACAAGCGTAGTCCCGCAGAGCATATATGCGCAAAGCTCAAATTTTACGACCGCGTACGTGAGGCGCGTTGTCGCACAATAAACTGCCCGGCGCCGGACTGTTTTGTATAAGACACAAATGTATTAAATTCCCCTTCTTCATCCCTGATCTGGACTTTTCTTTTGTTTTTTTGCCAAAAGTCAAGTGATCGCTTCCTCCTCCGCTGACTCCATGACTGAAATGATGAGGAAATGAATGCATTTGTCATGAGCGAACTAAACTCATGTCCAACAAGGTTCTAAATATTTCCTGGTGTTCTGGTGTGCTGGACCAACGCTCCCTGTTTTTATTTTATTTTTTAGAACTTTTTATTAACATATAAATACAGAATACTGTGTGTATTAGCACTTTGAGATTTTTATTAATGAAAATTATAAATTGAATTCATTATTATTATTATTATTATTAATACCGTAGCAGCAGAAGCTGTGAAGTGCCCCCCACCCGACCTGTCAATCAATTCAGTAGGCGTGTCAGCAAATGACCAATCAGCGAGCTCAATTTGTCCCGTAGGTAAACGCTCCGCCCTGTTGTTGCTCAAATGACGTCAAGAATTTGGAGCGAAAACGCGAGAATTAACGCGAGATCGAACGCAGAGCTGTGCTTGTGAACGCGCACGCACAGAACGCGCGTGTAGAGCAGCGTACAGGCCGTACGCAGAGCTATATCTCGACCTTGACACACACTTCCTGTTCGTACACACTATAAAACAAACTTCCTGTTTGTACGCACAGTAAAACACACTTCCTGTATTACACACAGTAAAACACACTTCCTGTTCGTACGCACAGTAAAACACACTTCCTGTTTGTACACACAGTAAAACGCGCTTCCTGTATTACACACAGTAAAACACACTTCCTGTTTGTACGCACAGTAAAACACACTTCCTGTTCGTACGCACAGTAAAACACACTTCCTGTTCGTACGTACAGTAAAACACACTTCCTGTTCGTACGCACAGTAAAACACACTTCCTGTATTACACACAGTAAAACACACTTCCTGTATTACACACAGTAAAACACACTTCCTGTTCGTACGCACAGTAAAACACACTTCCTGTTTGTACACACAGTAAAACACACTTCCTGTTAGTACGCACAGTAAAACACACTTCCTGTATTACACACAGTAAAACACACTTCCTGTTCGTACGCACAGTAAAACACACTTCCTGTTTGTACACACAGTAAAACACACATCTTATCTTGCACCCACTGGCCCCCACTCTCCAGAACCCATGCTGCACTGAAGCGAGAGCTAAAAGCAGAGATAATAGGTCCAGTAGAGCAGGTTGACCATGACGAATGACAGCGGGAAGGCCACTCTGGAGTAGTTGTCTATGTGGTGGGGGTTCTCCACATGACAGCAGCTTAAAACACTCAGAATTTTGTGGATGGTGGCCAGAGCTTTGAGGCACCAGTTGGTGGGCTTTGGAGGAGACGCCTCGGGTTTGGGCTCGCTGCCAGAGGGGCTGGATGGGCTGCCGGTGAGTTCTGTTGAGGCCGGCGCTGGCGAGCTTGTTGCTGCGGGCTCTTTGCGTCTCTTGGCTCTGTGGGAGTGAGTGGAAATGGTGGTGACGATACCGTTCATTTCATCCTCCATTTCTTGCATTTGGTGGCCGTACTGCAGGAAGGAGAGCCAAGAAGGAAGGAAGTGAAATCTAACACGGGTCGAGGGCGGAGTCTGTGTCAGCTGACATGAAAATACAGGAAGACGAGAAGGTGACGACGACAACAATGATGATGTGACGATGAAGTGACGATGATGATGATGTCATGACGACAACAACTTCATGATGACGACAAAGACCACGGTGTCATGATGACGACCATGATGTGACGACAACAACAACGATGATGTGATGACGATGACGACGTCATGATGACGACAAAGACCACGGTGTCATGATGATGACGATGATGTGACGACAACAACAACGATGATGTGATGACGATGACGACGTCATGATGACGACAAAGACCACGGTGTCATGATGACGACCATGATGTGACGACAACAACAACGATGATGTGATGACGATGACGACGTCATGATGACGACAACAACTTTGTGATGATGATGAAGACCACAACGTCATGATGGTGAAGACGAGTATGATAATGTCATGATGACGATAATCGCGACAACAAAGGCCGCAACCACCGCGATGCACACACTGACTGATCACACCAACATCAACTAGAAACATTTCTGCAAACATGAAGGTGAATGCTGAGTCACTGCTGAGTCATTCTGTTTAAATTAGCTAAAGAAGCTAAAACCAAGTTTAAAGTTAATATCAGCTGAAGACAAGCTACAGAAGAAGCACTAAAAGCCAAAAGTATTATCAGAAGACAAAAACAGCTAGTTTGCTGAATCAGGCTCCACAGAGAACAACGTTTTTAAAGTGTTTTTCTACAACTGGAAAATAAGTTAAATGTTTTAAAAAGCAGAAAAGTTCCAAAAACCAAAGGCTGTCGGCAGGAGAATCGATGCGGACGAGTCTCACCATGTACATGTCAGCGTGAGTGAGGGTGCAGAAGTGGGCCACAGCGTACTCGATGAGCGCCCCGAAGATGAAGCTGAAGCAGATGCCAAGGTACACGTCGATGGCCTTGATGAAACAGTTGGCGTTGGGCAGAGACGCCCGGGCCCCCATCATGAGCGTGGTCATGGTCAGAACGGTGGTGACTCCTGGAACAACAGAACGAGCACAACAAAATACAACGTCGGAGCGTGTAGGGAGCATCGTCAGTTCGTGTCTGCAGCCCCGTTTAAAAAGAGCCACATTCAGCAAAATGTTCAAAACTTTGAATCAATCCTTTAAAAAAACATGACAAAATTAAAAAATCACACTTTAAACTTTAGACCCCATGGCCTTTATGTTTCTGTTCGTCTGAACTTGATTTATTTACGAGTAGTTCTGCATCACATCAAGGATATTTTGATTAATTTTGGCCATCTGTTGAAATTAAAAAGAAGAAATTAAAAACCATGGAACGACCCAACTCTGGTAAATTCTTCTGAGGACTACTTTCTTTTCTTTTGTGATGTTAGCTTTAAATGAATAATAAGAACAAATACATTTGTATCTTTTTTATTTTACAGTGTTTGCTGACAAATGTTTGTGGAAGCCTAACCACAGTACTTTAGATGGGCTTAGATGTAAAGTAAAGGTACACATCAGGTTTTCAGCACCCGCTTCGAACGTTATCAACCATTAAATGGCCAAGTTGTTATCATCCCCACATGTAGCGGTCAGACCGCCCCTCCTGTACCTCCTAGGAGGTTTAAAGGTACGTTGTCATCGTTGGTAGCGATGACAGCAGGCTCTGTCTTTAGTTACATGTTAAAGTTTATAGTAAACGGTCTAGCGTGTAGGAGGTAGGTTGGACAGTTTTGCCGCTATATATGGGGATGATAACAACTAATAACGCCCATTGAATGGACAGACAACGTCCGAAGTCGCTGTTTTCAGGAAGACACATTCCCCGTGGAGGCGGACAGACTGAGACTTACCGATACAGACACGAGCTGGAACAGAGGAGAGAGAAATCCAGAAGGACACCCATGAGAGGACCACCAGCAGGCTGGAGGGGACATACGTCTCCAGGATGAAGTACAGAATGCTCCTCTTCAGCTCAAAGTGGAAAACCAGCCTCGGGTACTGGCCTTCAGGAGGAGACAGAAACCATCAGCACAGAAGAACCAGCAGAAGAAAAGGAACTGAAAATATCTCACATTGTCCAGAAGTTATTCATTTAGTCTGAAGCCACGTCAACATGGCTGAACTATTCCTTTACATCACAGCCTGGTCCTGGCAGTGATGTCATCAGTTACCTGTTTCATAGACGGCCTGTGAGACAGACGTGTAGTGGTCCTCCACGGTGTACTGAGCCAGCTGCAGGGTGTCCAGACCGCTGACCGACTCGTTGCCTCGGGTCCAGTAAAACATGACGTCGTTGATGTTGTAGCCCCCTTGGAAGGAGAAACGAACCTGTCAGCATTCAGTGTAAACAGCAGTGGTGGGCAAATGAACGCTAGGTAGCGCTAAAGCGCTAATCCGCTTACAGTGGACCTAAACTTTTTGTCAGCGTTTTTGTGAATTGACTAACTTTTATAATTCATAAGCGGATTTGTGCTATTTTTATTTAAAATGCAGTACCGCTAATAACTAATTATCTATCAGTAAAAACCAATAAACTTATTTACAAGCTCTTATGCTGCTTGTTTTACCTTTTTCCCCACCGTAAAGAGCAAGAGGAGGAAGGGTGTGAGGGGGAGGGGGGCAGAGCTGAGAACAGACTCGGATCTACCATGTAGGTAAATGCCTGGGGGTCCCATTTCAGCAGTGGCCCCGGCCCCGCCTCGCCCCGTGCAGTCACCTACATCACTAACATTGATCCTGCTTGTTAATGTACATTTAACATAAAAATAATTATAGTTACGATGAAAACGATCATTAAATACGCAATTAAAAAACGGTCGATTTCTTTATCCCCCTACTAAAAATGGACTATTCCATCTTGACATCTTCCGGGTCACTCAGAGGTGAACTCGGGGGCTAATTCTGTGGCTACTGTTTGTGCTGGGTACTTGGATAAATCCGTAGAGAACCCCGCTGTTTCAAGCCAAATTAACGCGGCCGGAGGAGTTTATTGAGGGTTTTGTGTCGACCATTTGACGGTGAGTCGTTATTTTTATGTATTTTAGTTACTTTTCATTAAATCTGTTGACTACCTATAGACGCTAACTCTGTGTCTGCCTGTTGGTAGTGCTGGGTTACTAATGGATAAATCCGTAGAGAACCCCGCTGTTTCAAGCCAAATTAACGTGGCCGGATGATTTTATTGTGTGTTTTGTGTCGACCATTCGACGGCGAGTCGTTAGTTTCATGTATTTGGGTTACTTTTATGTATAAATGCGGTGGCGACACACCCGTGTATTAAAAGATCATTCTATTTTTTGTTAATTTCGTGGCCGAATAGAATATATGTACGTAAAGTATTAAATAAATCCTTTGATTTTTGTAATTTCATCCTTTTAGGATCATTTTTGTTACTTTTCAGTTGGCAGTGTAGTGCAAATATTGATAACGCTGCCGGCTATATATAAATATATATATATATATATATATATAGAAATATATAAATAGCGGATTAGATTAGCTTCCCCTAATTTTCATAAGACATTTGTGCTTTTGAAATTGTGGACCTAAAAAAATTAATAAGCGTTTTAGAAATTGTGGAACTAATTTTTTAATTAGCGGTGCCCAGCACTGGTAAACAGATAAGAGCTGCAGGGAGTTTTAGTTCAGTACACCTTTAAGCTGTTTTATAAAAACCTTCACCTGCAGAAAAAACATTCACCTGCAGAAAAAACATTCACCTGCAGAAAAAACCTTCACCTGCAGAAAAAACATTCACCTGCAGAAAAAACCTTCACGTGCAGACTGACTGTGGGTCTGATCCAAACTACTACTAACACGTAAACCAGCCGATGGGTTTAATCTTCCTTTAGTAACTTTGCAGAGCAGAGGAATGGATTTTTTACACTGTTAAGAATGAAACATGGCGGCTGAAGCTTAGTGGTCAGTGCTGTGGTCTCATAATCCTGACGCCATTTGAGCCCAGGAAGAACATCTGACGTAAAATGAATGACTAATCTCTAACGTGAGACTTCACGGTGACCCCTGAAGAGATGAGCAACCAAAAGATAAATAGTCCAACAACATTTAGAATAAACACAAACTTTTTAAAATCTTAGAATCTTGGTTGATTCACCGTTCTAAGCACATTCTGTTTGTTTCTGTTTTCAGCGGTGCTGCTGCAGTTCTCCTCCTGAACTATAGGTGTCGCTGAAGACAAAAGAAAACAGAACAAGTCTACTGAGACAAATAAAGAGGTGGAATATGTTCCTCACACACAACTGCACTCTGAGCTTTCTGTCATTTTAAAATCAACATGAGAGTCTTCAAAACATCTGATCTCACAACTGCTTCACATCCTGACACCACGCAATGATCCAGGTAGACAAATCTAACCAGGTTCAGTCAGGTCCTCTGGGTGGATTAAAAAAAATCTTTAAATGTGTCGTCTTTTATCCAAAGGACTTCATCAGTCCGAGGAGCCACAAACAAACTGCTGTGGTTCATGTGGTCGCCTCTGCTGTGAAGGAGAGCAGCCTCCTCTCTCCTGAACTCACTGCTCTTTGTGTTTGGTTGTTCAGTTTGTGGTTGTCTGTGCAGCAGCAGTCTTTATTCCTGCTCATCACTGTTTCTGTTTCACAGTTTAAATCGAATGATGCGTTTGTACCACTGGTCGACGCGCAGCAAGCTGATCTGAGGAGCATTCCACTCTCTGTGTGTCACGAGCCTCATACATGTAGAATAAATTAAAGAAGGCATGAGAAGCACATCACTGTCATGTTTTTTATGATTACACAGAAATAATGTTGGTGTTTCTGCCACTAAGCCCTGCAGTGGCAAAGAAAGAGCAGCAGGGAAAGTAATTGCCAACAGCCATTCTGTGCACTGATCCTGTTACAGAGCGAGTTGTTTGGGAGTGAAGATCATCGTGGGTGGTAAATCTCTTTCGATGCTAAAACTCTGAGACGTTTGAGAATAAACAAGGAAATGTTTTTTAAAAGCTGCTGAAGACTTGGTATTCCTTAGAACGAGCTGCACAAAGTCACTAAAACATTTCTACAGTTGCAGAGAATGTGGCTCTGTAAGTAATCAACCTGAATTTGAAATAGAAAGCAGGTTTTCATTCTCTCACTGCTCTGAAATGATTCAGTCATGGTGTTTCCTCCTAACGGCACAATCAAGAACCACTGTATCGACCTCTCCTCTCCAGCTCTGTTAGAGAAACAGTCACTCAGCTGGGAGTGACAATGGACCCTTCCAAGAAACAGTCATGCAAACATGATTGTTAAATCCTGTTGTTTTCAGCTGAGTGAGCCCATACTGTCCAAAAGTAAACGTGAGACAGTAATACATGCTCTTATAACATCCAGGCTAGATTACGGCAGTGCTCTTCTGTTTGGAATCAGTCAGACCTCAATCCTACAATTACAACTGGTCCAAAATGCTGCAGCCTGATTTTTAACCTGTACAGGCAAAAGAGAACACATTACTCCAGTTCTGGCCTCCCTTCACTGGCTCCCAGTTCACTTTCGTATTCGTTTAAAAAAACCTTCTGTATGTTTTTAAACCTCTGAACAGTTCTGCCCCCTCTTATCTCGGTGATCTGCTGCAGCCATATGTCCCACA
>JBBPBX010056707.1:0-22675 GCA_038048925.1 Garcialebias charrua | reverse complement strand
GTCATGTGACCTGTGTCGGTCCGTCAGTTGACCTCAGGTCATGTGACCTATGTCGGTACGTCAGTTGACCTCATGCCGTGTGACCTGTGTCGGTCCGTCTGTTGACCTCATGTCGAGTGACCAGTGTCGGTCCATCAGTTGACTTCATGTCGTGTGACCTATGTCGGTCCGTCAGTTGACCTCAGGTCATGTGACCTGTGTCGGTCAGTCAGTTGACCTTAGGTCATGTGACCTGTGTCGGTCCGTCAGTTGACCTCAGGTCATGTGACCTGTGTCGGTATGTCAGTTGACCTCATGCCGTGTGACCTGTGTCGGTACGTCAGTTGACCTCATGCCGTGTGACCTGTGTCTGTCTGTCAGTTGAACTCATGTCGAGTGACCAGTGTCATTCCATCAGTTGACTTCATGTTGTGTGACCTATGTCGGTCCGTCAGTTGACCTCAGGTCAAGTGACCCGTGTTGGTCCGTCAGTTGACCTCATGTCGTGTGACCAGTGTCGGTCCGTCAGTTGACTTCATGTCATGTGACTTGTGTCGTTTTGTCAGTTGACCTCAGGTCATGTGACCTGTGTTGGTCCGTCACTTGACCTCAGGTCATGTGACCTGTGTCGGTCCGTCACTTGATCTCATGTCATGTGACCAGTGTCGGTCTGTCAGTTGACTTCATGTCGTGTGACCTGTGTTGGTCTGTCACTTGACCTCAGGTCGTGTGACCTGTGTTGGTCCGTCACTTGACCTCAGGTCATGTGACCTTTGTCGGTCCGTCAGTTGACCTCATGTCATGTGACCTGTGTCGGTCCGTCAGTTGACCTCATGTCGTGTGACCTATGTCGGTCCGTCAGTTGACTTCATGTCATGTGACCTGTGTCTGTCCGTCAGGTGACAGACAACAATAGGTCAAGCATGTTTTAGAACACAGCAATGGGCCACCTGCATGTGCCGGCACGCACCGTATATACATGTGCCAAGGACAAGGAGAGAGACAGTACTTGTAAGGAAAATAATTTATTTGACAGAACATCAAAGTTACAGGATAGTCAGCACAGCAGAATGAGACAATTTTATGCATAAAATTGTTCTGGAGCAGACAAAGCTTTCCGTTCAGTGGATGTCCCAAAATGTTCAACTGTGAGATAACTTCAGGGTCTGTTATGTGTGAATTCAGGTCAGGGCCTCTCTTTTGACTAAGGGGGGAAGTGCAAGCAGAGTCTTACTTACCTGGTGGAAACATTGGAATGCAGTTTGTGCAGTCTGGTGTGGTGGGGGTGTCTGAGTTGTGTGCACGCATATTTATAACAAAAGGCAGTTAATGGCCCACTAATGTGGACCCATTAATGGTTGGTTTGGACTAAGGGTCTTTTGACCCTCTTTCAGGACTTCTGGGGGGAGGTCGAAAATCCTGGGACTTCTAGTGTTAAATGTATTCCAAATATTTGGAAACTATTGTTGAGAACTCAGTATTTGCATTCAAAGGAACTTTAATAATGCAAGTGAAACAGGATGAACTTTAATAATGCAAGTACACAGGACAATGTCAACCTCATGAAAGAGATAGCAAAATCATTTAAAGTGGCCACAACCGGGTCTAGGCTGTTCAAACTGCATTTAGAACTGACTTGTAAGAAGTACTCTGGATGTTAAAAAGTCACGCAAAAGGTCATAGCAAAAATAATAGAAACAGTGGGTAAAACCTTTTGTTGCTTTTCCCTCCATCAACAGTTCCAGGGGTCCTCCAAAATGCTTTGTGTCTGGTTAGTGTTTTATTAAGTTGTATTTCATTCCTTTCCACCATTACAGTCAGTCAATTACAATTCCATCCAATCCTACAATTCCATCCTCAAAGGTATCAACAATAACTTAGATTACAGTCTTAAATTGTGATAAATAAGGTGTTCAAAGTTCAGATTAAGTTTAAGAGTAGCACTGAACTGGATGAGGGGGTTACAGTTAAACAATCTCTGTTTTCCTGCTTCATGCTATTTTTTTATGTTTGTAGGATTGGTTTTAGCAGAGAAGCTTGAGCTAAAACCACAAGAACTGACTTAAGTTAAAAGTCTGGTGCTTTCGTATCCAGCTTTTGCTTTTACAACATCATAACCATGAATGGCAGTTCTGCAAAGAAATGCTAAGAGTGAATCATTGTGTCTTAAATGGATAGTTCAGAACATTAAAGTGATGTTTCTGTAGAAATACTTTAAACATTTAACATCTTATCTATTGTGGATGGATCTGCAAGTAGCTTCAGTTTGGAGAACACATGGGCTCGTGAGAGGATGCGTATGTTTGTGATTTTTGTGTCATATTTTTGTGTCATCTGTCCTGCTCTCCTCACTAGCTATGTTTAAATGCGCAAAATTCTTTAGTCAGATTGAATTCGGATTAAGCAATCTGAATGTATCGATTACATGGACACAATCCAATCATGATGAGTGTTTACATACAGTGGGCTTTTATTCAGAATAGAAGTACTGACATGCACAGAGTGGTAAACTCCTTAAAAAACACACAAAAAACACAACAACAACAACAACAACAACAACAACAACAACAACAACAACAACAACAACACAAAAGAAGAAGTTCTACTTCCATGATGAAGAAACAAACCTGAGTCCCAAAATGGACCCACGCCAGCTATTAATGATGGTGGGGACGTTACTGCACTCCCTGATTGAGCTACAGGTAATACTGACCATTTTGAGCTCTTTCAAGTTTCTAGTAGAAATTTTGCTCACTGACCAATTTTGCTTCCCCGACATGCTAATATTATTAGCATTAGCCATGGTGGAAATAGGTAAGGTTGGCATAGGTCGCACATGTGCAGTCAGGTCAGTTTTCCGCAATCAGAACAAGATGATCAGATTAAGTGTTTATGGTACTTGCACACCGTTCAGATTATGAATCAGCATCACCTGTCTCATTCTGATTACAAATTCATTTGGATCGAGCTGAATCAGCTCAGAATAAGCCGAATGGGGCTTTTACGTGACATTTTTATTCAGAATGGTCATTTAATCCGGTTATGTATGCCCATGCAAACAGCAAGTGTTTCTTCCTCTTGTTATCAGCTCGTGCCTCACTTGTTGTCCTTTTCCTGGTGTTCGTTAGTGTCTTGTAAAAGGCGTTTGGTTCTGTCTCCCTCTCTGTCTCCTTGTACCCAGTTCTCTGAGTATTGCTGCCTTTTCAGATTGTTAAATTTTCTGTTAATAAATATTATTCTGTGAGTCCCCTGTGCCTGCCTGCACCTCGGGTTCACACACACTGGCAGAATCTTAACCCGAGGGCCACATTTGGCCTGTTAGCGCTCTTCATCTTGCATGCAAAAGATAAAAATAAAATTTAATGTAAATTATTCTGCACACAAATACAAAATCTCTTGTGTAGTGCTTTTATTTTGAAATCCTGCTCTGCCATTAGCTTCTTGTGTTACCAGTAATGTAATCAGAGTCTGTGATGGGGTGACTGCCATGTCATCAACTGGTAAAAATACAAAGATTGTTGCCCACCACTGGTTTGGAGAAACCAGTTTATTTCTGACTGGACTGATGAGCTAATGGCTGGTCAGAAATGAGCCAAGATCAAATTTTATTGCTGTCGATTCAAAACAACGAAAATGTCAAACAATTCAAAGCAGTTCATAGGAATGCTATTTAATAAATATTTACCCCATCGTTACATGGTACAAAGTATTTACATGGAACTATGTTTATTTGAGAACCCTTATAGAAGTAGCTATTGAGACAGATGAGTGTTGGAGTGACGCTTAAAATGACCTTGTGAGTCAAGGGTCAAGCATACCGTAAGTAGGATGTTCCCTGCATCAACTTGGTGCTAGTTTTTTGGGTGACTGGAATCCAGCTTTGCATTTCACCATCGGTAGTCTAGAGAGGGGAGGCAGGGTTGTATTGGGGTAGATGAGGTTTATAGGATCAGATAAGAGTTAGGTGTTAGCAGGTTAGCATAAGAAACTAAATACTGTGTATGTATACATACAGTATGCTGTGCAGATCCATGGGAACTTATAGCTCGAACTAGTGTTATGGAAAATAAAATACAAAAGGTGTGCCTTACTAAACATCTAAAGGTAGAAAACAAATGAGTGCACACATAAATAGTTTGGAGATGTAAATTATTCTTCATTTCATAGTTTCCATGGAGCTCCAGGTGATAAATGTCATTGTGTGACAAATATTCAGTCCAGCTGTGTTCGCAAGAGTTTACTTTGGGATAGATTTCACATCAAACACTTACGAAAACACTGATTGTGGTTAGCCTGAGCAGTGATTTATCAGTCTCTTAGCCCCTTTATTTATTTTTGGGAAAGAAAGAGAAGGGGTGGCTGTAAAAGCAAAATTTTAATGTGTTTTAAGATTTTAAAAAATTTAAGTTTTAGTCTTCAAAAAGAAAAACTGGTAATAAGACCACACATTGTAAAGTATTTCATTAAACATAATACTGCAGTTAAAAAGTAGTAGCTGAAAAATATATTGTTTCTAAGAAACAATGGAATTTCACATACGGTACATTTCTGTCTGGTGTTCATAAACGGCTTCAGGGTTTCCAGAAGAATTACGCTGGCTGTATACTTTGTGGAGTTTGCGGTTTTATTGCACCTTATACCTCAGATTCTGATACTGTTCATCACATCTCAAGGTTCAAGTTTAAGGTTCTTTATAGCCATTTGCATCACATGTGGTACATGAGGTGGAAAATAAATTGTGTACTCAAGGTCCCAGTTACATCCCAAAATAGCTGAAACGTGAAGTATCAGTCCTCACCTCCTTCTACAGGTGTGCAGTGGAGAGCATCCTGTGCTCCAGCATCAACGTGTGGCATGGAGGCTGCACAGCTGCAGAAAGAAAAGCTCTGCAGAGAGTGGTGAAGGCTGCACAGAAGTCTGTTGGAGTCAGTCTCCCCACCATCACAGACATTTACACCTCCAGATGCAGGAAAAGAGCCACCTGCATCATGAAAGACCTCACTCATCCAGCACACTCACTCTTTGCCCCACTCCCCTCAGGACGGAGGTTGAGGAGCATCAAGTGTAGAACCACTAGACTGAGGAACAGCTTCTACCCTGAGGCTGTTAGACTCATGAATAAATAAAAATAAAATAAAAAATAAACACTGCAAAATATCACATCATACTGATGCTGATCTGTTTTCTTGTTGCTGTATTCATCTGTGTTCATCTGTGACCATCTGCTCATACAAACTCATGTTCGTGCTGCTGTGTATTACTAGTTGATGCTTTTCTTAGTTAGCTGTGTATTACTAGTTGATGCTTTTCTTAGTTAGTTTAGTTATTTTTATTAGTTTATTAAATTTGTTCATTTTTTTACAAAAGAAACAATACAAGGCAATCTCATAATGATAGTGTACAAAATGTAAAAAAATGAAAGGTGGCAGAAAGAAGAATAAATCTTATTATATCTGCCCCTTATCTCCAACAATCAGATTAAACAACAGTAGTCAAACCATGTAAACAATAATAATCTTCAACCAACTTTTTCCAACAGTCAGGTTAAACAATAATATTCTTCAACCAACAGTACAAAATTACTAACTCTTTTTAATTTTCTAACTAAGTACAAAATGACTAACTCTTTCTAATTTTCTAACTAATACAATACACATTACGTTATTTCACATATATTTTTTAACACATTTGTTTTGATCATTTTTTTAAATGTAAACATTGACTTGGCATTTTTAACTACATTCTCCAAGCCATTCCATAATCTAATTCCCTGGATTGAGGTAGAACGTCCCTTCAAACTGGTTCTGAATTGTGGTTTTACAAACAACTCTGTTCCCTTAAGATTATAACAACTTTGTCTTTTAACAAAGTGCATTTGGATATTTAAAGGTAATGCATTATTTTGAGCTCTATACATAACTGATAAAATATTATAGTCTACCAAATCATGGAACTTCAATAATTTTAGTTGATAAAATAATGTACTTGATGGATGACGGTAATGCTTTCTAGTGATAATTCTTACAGCTCTTTTCTGTAATACAAAAATAGGCTTTGTGATTGTTTTACACGCTTTCCCCCAAACATCAATGCAATAGATTAAGTGTGGAGCAATGATTGTGTTATACAACAAATACAGAGCTTTATCATTCAATAGGTCTCTGACTTTGTACAGTACTGCTATCGATTTAGCTATTTTTATTCTTACAGAATTTATGTGTTGTTTCCATGTCAGTTTGTCATCAATGATAACACCCAAAAACTTCATCATTCACTCTACAAATCTCAACATCCTCAATTTTGAGTGGAACATCAACAGTTTTCTTTTTATTACCGAATATCATGTAATTAGTTTTTTCTAGATTTAATGATAATTTATTTATTTTAAACCAAGTTTGTATCTTGACAAATTCTGTCTTTATCAATTCTAACATTTGTTCTATATCTTCACCTGAACAGAAAAAAGTGGTATCATCAGCGAAAAGTACACATTTAAGGAGTCCTGACACATTTACCAAGTCATTCACATATAAAATAAAAAGCTTTGGTCCAAGTACAGAGCCTTGGGGAACTCCACATGTGATATTACAGAGGTCAGATCTTACATCATTTATTTGTACAAATTGTTTCCTATTTTTTAAGTAGCTAGATACCCACTGTAATGCTGGTCCTCTAATACCATATTTGTTCAGTTTTTCAAGGAGAATGGTGTGATCAATAGTATCGAATGCTTTTTTTAAATCAACAAAGATACTGATACAATGTTGTTTTTGATCGACAGCAGTAGTTATTTGTTCCATTAATTCCATGAGAGCCATTGATGTAGAGTTTTTTGATCTAAACCCATACTGACTGTTGCTTAGAATATTTTGTTTATCTATAAATTGGTCTAGTCTGTTCACAAATAGTTTTTCAAGAATTTTTGAAAACTGTGGTAACAAGGATATAGGTCTATAATTGTTGAATACACATTTATCACCATTTTTAAAAAGAGGAACGACCTTAGCTACTTTCATATTATCTGGAAAAATTCCTGTTGAAAATGATAAGTTACATATGTATGTGAACGGCTCAATAATATGGCTCATTATGTCCTTTACAAACATCATATCCATGTCCACCCAGTCTTTCGATCTCTTGTCTGTAAGATGTTTTACTACATTCATTATTTCCTCTTTGTTAGTTCCATTTAGGAAAATACTATTTGCACAACCTGTAATTGAGTGGATCATATTTTTATCTACTTTTGGTATCTTAGCTGCAAGGCTTGATCCAACATTTACAAAATATTGATTAAATCCATTAACAATTTCATTTTCATCATGAACTTCATCGTTGTCTTTTACAAAATATTTTGAAATACCAGTTTTTGCTTTATGATTCTTCAGTACACCATTCATTACTCGCCATGTTGCTTTCATATCACCATTAGTTTTATCTAATAATTTACTATAATATTCTTTCTTATGTTTCCTTATAATCCCTACTAATTTATTTTTATACTTTTTATATTTTTCTTCTGCGCTCTGACTTCGTAATTTCAAGAAACATGAATACAAATAATTCTTTTTTTTACATGCATTTCTTAACCCTTTTGTCATCCATGGTTGATCATTCGTATTTCTCTTTGTGTAATTTGTTTGCACACAATTCTTTACATACAGGGTTTCCAAGATATTCATAAACTCATCATATGCTCTGTTCGCATCATCAACATACACATCATTCCAGTCTTGTTTATCCAGATCCTCTTTCAATTTTTCCAAAACTTTTTTTGATGTGTTTATGATCTTTTTCTTCGTTGTGACTGCTTTTGTGATATTTTGATCATTTTTAAAGATTGTGAAAACTGGTAAATGATCACTTAAGTCGGTCGTTAAGATACCACCTATCACATCCCCATTTGTTATATTTGTGAAAATATTATCAATTATTGTGGCACTATGAGTTGTAATTCTTGTTGGCTTTGATATCAATGGATACATATTTAAACTGTACATTGAGTTTATAAATGTGCTTATGTTATTTGAATCTGTTTTATTTCCCATATCAATGTTAAAGTCTCCACACAAAAAAACATTTTTATTAAAACTCTTCTCCATTAGCTCCAAGATTTTATCCGTGAATATTTCTATATTTGCTCCTGGTGATCTATATACACAACTTATTATTATGTTTTTATCGTTTTTGTTTATAATTTCTATTGTTATCATTTCCATAATATTATCAACTATTATTGACATTTCATTATTTAATTTACATTTTATTTCATTATTGACAAATAGTGCGACACCACCACCTCTTTTATTATTTCTGTTCATATGATATAATTCATACCCCTCGATGTGAATATTACTTGTGTTATCATCATTAAGCCATGTCTCTGACAGCGCTATTATCGTAAACTTTATATGATGTTATGCATTTTTTGATAGTAATAACAAATATTGGACTAATGTTGATTGTACTATATGCAAAGTTTAGAGGACAAGTAGAAAACATAAAAAAGCCTGATCCAATGTTCATGCTAAAGTGTATTTTCAAGATGTCTGAAAACCGTTTGTACATTAAGTTGCCATATTCCACTTGACAGTCAAATTATTATTATTTAGAATCAAATAAATTTACTTGCAATAAGTTAGTTTACACAAGGGACAGGTGACAACAAAGGAAATGAAAGAATTAGTTTGATTATGTTTTAGAGTCATACTCATACAGGAATCTAATTGTTCCGTTACGGGGTGGAATTTAAAACAACTTAAGGAACAAAGAAATAACCAATAATGTTTGGGATTTCATTTATAAGGTGGGAAAATATCTTTTGTCAGAGGTTCAAATAGTTCTTCAGAAGTTGCAATGTTCAGAAACACAATTTTCTGTGGTTTATTTTTCTGTAACCTGAGAACCCAAAATGCACCGAATTCAGAGAATCAACCACTACACATTCATACACCGGTAGCGGCAGACTACCATGCAAGGTGCTTTCCAGTCCTACCGGTGTACATGCTGATGTTCCTGGCAAGTCATTAAACTCTAAATACAATGTCCATTCATTTTTAAAATATTGTATAAATTCTTCGTCTTTTAGCAATGAGGTATTTAATCTCCAGCTTACATTTTTTGGTTTTTCTTTATTATTAGCTAAATTTAATGTAACTGGTGCATGATTGCTGACAGCAATAGGGTGTATCTTAGTGTCTGAAATGTTTGTCAGTAATGAATTGCTTACTATGAAATAATCCAGACGATAATTGGATCGTTTTATTTATGATCTGCAATGTTTGATCTGAAATGTTTTTATGTTTTTCGTGTTGTACTTCATTGTCTGTGTTGCCTGTTGCGTGTTTGTTTGTGTGGACTTGTTCCTCTTTAAAGTGCTTTATAAATAAAATGGTATGGTATGGTATGGAGAATACGATTCATGCACATGTGAAAAGAAAGAATATTCTCTGCTATCAGGGTGAAGAGAACGCCATGTATCGCAAAGTCCATAATCACTCATGTACTATTTAATTATATTTATGGATTGCCAGCCTCGTTGAGCTCCAACTGCATTTAGCCTGTCCATTTTATCATCTAAACCCAAGATAAGGTCACCTCCCTTTACCATTGTGCAGTCCATGTGATTTGATAGAATAGAAAAGAGATCATAAAAAACGGCGTCATCCACATTTGGCCCATATACACTAACAATACAATATTTTTGACTGAGTATGGATCATTTTAATATTATATATCTACCGTAAGGATCTATAATTATGTCTAATATTGTGAAGTTAACATTTTTATGTATTAGTACTGCTACCTTAGCCTGGTTAAAACCAGACCCTTGTCCTTCACTTTGCTTCGTACTAGGGTCTGGACTTTCTATTAAAGAGAACCGATTCTTGCTGGAGGCATGGCCTCTGTTGAGGAACAAAACCATTGGATCTTAGAAAAATTTTAAACAGGGAAAGCATTCTGCTCCCTCCCCCTCAGAGCCATATATGGTCTGCTTCCCGTGCTCTGGTAAACTTGAGATCAGCTCCTCCACACGCCTCTCGCTGCCGCTGCATATTCTGTGTTTATGTTAATAAAACGTTCTAAAAAATTAAATAAAACCATGGAGCGCTAGTCCAGCACACCAGAAGACCAGACAATCTGCAGGGACTTGGGCAGCAACGTAAAACCAGAGTTTAATTCTCTCGTGACGACCTCAGTCATTTCCTCATCATTGCACTCAGCGGAGGGAAAGGAGGAGGAGGTTGACTTTTGGCAAAAAAACAAAAGAAAATTCCAGATAAGGGATTAAGAAGGGGAATTTAATACATTTGTGTCACATATAAAACAGTCCTGCATCGCTTTGAATGAGAACATGCGGATGCTCGCTGGCTGCGCGCTGGGACAGGTGGGGGCGTGGGTTAGGGGCCAAAAACTACGCCCCTTCTGTTCTCTGATTGGTCCGGTCAAAAATCAGCCGGAGAAATCCTTCTCTATGGGAGAAGTCCCAGACGGAGCAGTGAATTGAGCAGAGCTGCGTAGGAAGGCGAGGGCCAGGCTACTGCTACCCACCTTTGTCTCGAATTATAGCAGGCTGAAAATGCATCAGGAAACTCTGCAGATTTGAGCTCATCCACAGTTGACGGTAATTTATGAATTTTTTGGAGTAACACAACATCTGCCTTTAATCTTTTAATCTTGTCAAAGATTCTATTTTTTTATTTTGGCTACCGGCTCCATTAATATTCTATGTGACAAACCTTAAAGTGCTCATACTTGTGGTTGTGAGAATATAGATAAACCACACCCAGTATCACAAATGTAAAAAATAATAAAACACCCAGGTAAAAGCATAATCCTTGAGGGTTGACTATTTATCATTAAGAAATAATCTAAGTGTTGTTCTTGAGGATATACCATGGTTGTATTTCTTTATGAGGTATCTGTGTGGATTGACATGCGTGTGTATCTGCCTTTGTGCCCGTGTGCTAATAAAATATATGGAGAAGACAAAAGAAAGAGACAGAAAACATAAAATTAAAAGAAAAACAAACAAGCAAAAAATAACAACAAAACCAAATAACCGCTGCAACATTGTTCACCTTCACCAGTGCAGACACTGAGCTGTGCTTTAAATTTAATTTACAAACACCAGTTGATTCACCTCCAGTAACAAGCATTAGTCAAAGTCAAAGTCAACTTTATTGTCAGATCTGCAATATGTACTGTACAGGACATACACAGGACCGAAATTGCGTTTCTCTCAGTCCCTCGGTGCAACAGTAAACATCTAAACATTGAAACACTGAAACATATAATAATAGACATAAGCATAAAATAGTAAAACTAACACTGTCCTGAGTTTTTTTTGCATAGTGGTATAAGAGTATGAAAATTTACACCAACTCTAAAACTAAAACATTAAACATTTAATGAACATAATACTGTCCTGAGTTTTTGCATACTAGTATAAAAAGAGTATAAAAAGTATAACTAAAATAAACTAAAGGTTTCTAGCATTGACATTTGCAAAGTGGCAAAGCAGCGTATGAGTTAATGTACACAGTATATGTATGAGGTAGTAGTTGATGTTGTTATAGAGGCAAAAAGTGGCATATGCAGTAAGGCACATTGGGCATCCCTAAATAAGACCGTTCAGAGCACACTGTATATGTATCAGCAGTGGTGTAGATATTAGAGTAGTGTAAATGTAAACAGTAGTAATTACATGTAAGCAGTAGTAATAAAAGTAAACAGTATTAATAAATGTAAACAGAGAATGTAAACAGTATTATGATTATAGGCAGTGATGTAATACAAACATTAGTGCAAGTATGAGAAGTAGTGCAAACTGTATGAGCACATGACCGAGAGTTTAGTGAATAACCCGTTTGATGACACAGAGTCCAGTGTTAAAATCTTTGTGTTGTGTGGTAATGTGTGAGAAAGTTTTAGTGTTAAGGCAGTTCAAATGGGAGGGGGGGCAGAGCAGGCAGAGTGTTTAGCATCCTGACTGCCTGATGGACAGAGCTGTCTCTCAGTCTGCTGGTTCGAGCCTGGAGACTCCTCAGTCTCCTTCCTGATGGCAGCAGTCTGAAGCAGCTGTGTAGTGGGTGTGTGGGATCACCTGCCATGCAGTGGGCTTTCCGAGTGAGGCGTTTGCTGTGTAAGTCCTGCAGTGAGGGCAAGGAGGTGCCCACGATCTTCTCAGCTGCTCTCACAATGCGCTGGAGGCTCTTGCGGCAGGATGCAGTACATGCACCAAACCACACAGTGATGCAGCTGGTCAGGACACTTTCTATGGCACCTCTGTAGAAGGTGCTCATGATGGGGGTTGAAGCTCCAGCCCTTTTCAGCTTGCGGAGAAAGTAGAGACGCTGGTGAGCCTTCTTTGCCAGTGCTGCAGTGTTCCTGCTCCAGGACAGGTCCTTTGAGACGTGCACTCCCAGGAACTTGGTGCTGTCTACTCTCTCCACTGCGGTGCTGTTGATGGTCAGAGGGGCATGTTGGGCATCCTTCTTCCTGAAGTCCACAACAATCTCCTTTGTCTTCTCCACGTTGAGAGTGAGATTGTTGTGTCCGCACCACAAGGCCAGGCGGCTCACCTCGTTCCTGTAGTCCGTCTCATCGTTGTTGCTGATGAGACCCACCACTGTTGTGTCGTCCGCAAACTTGATGAAGTGGTTGGAGCTGTACGATGGTGTGCAGTCGTGTGTTAGCAGGGTGAATAGAAGGGGGCTCAGCACACATCCTTGTGGGGCCCCTGTGTTCAATGTGATGGTGCTAGATGTGTTACTCCCGACCCGCACTGTCTGTGGTCTCCCGGTCAGGAAGTCTAGCAGCCAGTTACACATTGAGGTGTTCAGCCCCAGACTGTCCAGTTTAAGGATGAGCTGTTGGGGGATGATGGTGTTAAATGCCGAGCTGAAGTCGATGAACAACATTCTAACATAGGAGTCCTTCGTGTCCAGATGTGTGAGAGCTGTGTGAAGGGCAGAGGAGATGGCATCGTCGGTTGAGCGATTAGGTCGGTATGCAAATTGGAAGGGATCCAGGGAGTCAGGGAGGACAGATGTGATGCTTTTCATGACTAGCCGTTCAAAGCACTTCATCAGGATGGGGGTGAGTGCTACTGGGCGATAGTCATTGAGGCATGCGGGCGTTGCCTTCTTTGGGACAGGGATGATGGTGGTGGCTTTGAAACAGGTGGGGACGATGGCCTGGCTCAGTGAGATGTTAAAGATGTCCGTGAAGACCGCTGCGAGTTCCCCTGCACAGTCCTTCAGCACACGACCAGGTATGTTGTCAGGACCAGAGGCCTTCCGGGCGTTAATTAGACCAGGATTGCTCGACTGAAACCGCCCACGGGCCACAATCACTTAAAGCCAAGCGCTCAAGAGTAATTTATCAGTACCTCTTATCATTAAATAGCTTTGTTTTATAATTAAAGCTATGATATATATTTTTTTGTTAGTTTGTTTTTAAATTGTACCCACTGATGTACCCTTTAGTTCACCAGCGGGCCTAACTTGGCCCGCGGGCCGTATATTGGACAGCCCTGCTCCAAACTAACCTGTTGTTGGTCCTCTTAATAAAGCCACGGAGTCACGTCCCGTTCCCTGTACAGTTGACCATTAACATGAAGTTTGTCAACAGACACTGTAGCTCTTTTTCCTTCAGAAATAAACTTCTTTCTGATTGGAAACGAAACGCGTCTCCGATCCAGAATTTCTTTAGGAAAATGATCATTTACGCTGTAGTTTTTCCCTCGTAACTCTCTGCCTTGTCTAATAACCTGTATTTTCTGTTTGTAATGTTCAAACTTAATGACAATTGGTTGGGGACCTTTATCTGATTTCCTAGCTCCGAGCCTGTGAACACGATGGAATGCGATTGATCTTACCATCTCGCTTGGGAGTTTCAGCTCGCGTTGAATAAACTCACGGATCGTAACTTCCACGTCTTCATCTACACGCTCCGGTATTCTATAAAAAACAATATTGTCCCTCATGCTTCTACTTTGTAGATCGAGAATGGACTCCTTGATTTTCTTATTTTCACCCGACATCCGTGTCACTTCCTCTGTCAGCTGTTTCACGTCTCCCCTTAGCGTTTTGTTCTCCTCAGCCAGTGACGTCACCTGAGCCTGGCTGAACTCTAAAGATTCTCTGAGTGTAGAGAATTCCTTGTGGAGAATCTCAACTAAAGCCAATCTAGCGTCTAAGCTAGATAGCTTGTTATCAATAGATTCCAACACCTCCATGAAACTTTTTTCAGGAGATGTGGAAGAACCAGGTGAGCTCGCTGAGCGCGTGCGTTTTGAAGTGTGTTTTCCTGTGTATTACCCATCACGAAGCTGTCAAAACACTCGTCCAGATAGTTCTCAAGATCACTCACCGTCTCTTCGTCCAGTTTTGGTTATTTTAAACAAGGGGTAGAGGTTAATATGAATAATAATTTTATGTTTTTAATTTAAATATATTGGCTTACCTGAGTTTAATCATCTTTTTGTTTTTGTTTACCTGTATCTTGCCATGAAACATGCAACACAGCTCTCCCAGACCTCAGCCGCTCATCACCAGGTGCAAACAATCACTGAGCTCCAAACAATCACTGAGCTAACAATTGCAATCTACAAAGAGGTAAGCGGTCATTAATGTATGCTTCCCCGTGGGGTACGGTCTGACTCCTGCTGCTAAGTCAGGCTATTCAGGGGGTGAGACAAGGGTGTGGCGTGCAGATAGGAGACCGTTAACAGTCTGGGTGAATTACCTCGTCACAGCCTTAATTCTAACTGTTCCAGACCACCTCAGGTAATACTTCAGTGCTGGGATTAGTTAAGAACCTGTTAGTGGAGTAGGTTGGAGTGAGGGTTGTTGCAAAATCCTGTGGCTACCTCACTCGGGTATAAAAACACTGTCTTCCTTACTTTCAATTATTGCATGTTCTTTTCCATTCATTCCTATTTCTCTAATTCCCTGAGTCACTCTTTTAGCTGTTTCCGCACAAGTTACTTTTTCCTTAACTTTAATTTGCTACACAAAAATTTCTCTTTTAAGGACTTCACATTCCCAATAGGCCACACTGTGATTTCCTCCACAGTTGCACCATTTTGGCTGTACTCCCTCTCTACATTTACCATACTCGTGATCCCCTCCACACCTAGCACACCTTCTAGTTCCTTTACATTCTTTTGCCAAATGTCCAAATTCCTGGCACTTGTGACATCTCATGGGTTTAGGGATGTATTCTCTCACACTAAACTTAACAAAACCAAAACATAACTCAGCTGGAATCCTCTTACTTGAAAACTCAATCAGCACTGTTTCCATGTTCTTTTTTTCTTCTCCTCTTGTCAACCTTTTCGCACTTTTAACCGTCTTTTCTTCTTCTTCTTTCGGCTTTTCCCTTTTCAGGGATTGCCACAATGAGTCATCCTCCTCCACCTCAATCTGTCCTCTGCATCCTCTGTCCTCACTCCAACTACCTTCATGTCCTCTTTAACTGCATCCATATATCTCCTCTTTGGCCTCCCTCTTTGTCTTTTTCCTGACAGCTGCATTTCTAACATCCTTCTACCAATATACCCACTGTCCCTCCTCTGGACATGTCCAAACCATCTCAGTCTAGCCTCCCTAACTTTATTTCCCATTTGTTCAACATGTGCTGTACCTGTGGGGCGGCCGTGGTGTAGTGGTAATGGCAGTCGTCCCCCGATCGGAAGGTTGGAGGTTTGAATCCCGCGTCTGCCCACCATGTGTCGTTGTGTCCCTGGGCAAGACACTTAACCCTGAGTTGCTCCCGGTAGGTCTGGATGGCGCCTTGCAAGGCAGGCTACCACTACCGGTGTATGAATGTGTGAATGAATGGGTGGATGGCTGGTATTGTAAAGCGCTTTGGGGCTCCTTACAGGGGGCTGGAAAGCGCTATATAAATAAGCTCCATTTACCATTTACCATTTACCTCTGATCAGAGTCAGTCAGAGTACTTTTATTAACATTGCCCAAGTTTGCACCAGCACAGCGTGAATATGTACGCACAGTCATCCTGAAGGGGACTATGTCTGTGAAGCTGCTGCTATCAGGACATCATATGAGACATCAAAGATATATCACATTTTGTTCTTCAGCGCGGCCTCTCCCATCCATATCGGGATGAAGGTCACAGGTGTGAAACAAGGAAAGAACCATGAGGGAATTAGCGTTGGTATTACAAAAAAAGATATATCACATTTTGTCTTACAAGACACCATATGAGACATCAAAAAAACTCTACCATCAGCACATTTAAGACATATCACATTTGCATTTGAGGACGAAGCAGTGAGACAAGTCCATGCGCTCCATTTTAGATTAGCCAGAGTTCTGATGATGACGTGATCAGCCAGCCTTATCTGTCTCAGAGGACACAGTACAGTTCTCTGGGGAGGGAGGGGGGGTGCGACAGAAGCTTCATTTCTTCAGTTGCTCCACTCTGGAGATTTTGTAGACAGCCTGTCCAGGCTGTCAGGGAGTCTGATTAGATTAGCGTGTTTTATCTTTAGGGCAGGCTCACAGTGTTCTTTCTGCGGCCTTGAGTCCAGGTGGCTTTTTGGAATCCAATACACACCAAATTATAGGAACTTTCCACCGACCCAAACTATGAATCAACCTCCAGATGTGACCCTCCTGGGTGCTACACACGAGTCCCGAACCTTACCGGTGGTCTGCGGTCCTCAGTGGCCACCTCCACTTTGCGGCTCAACTCATAAAGCAACTGGTTCATCGATGTCACAGCTCGGATAACACTCTCTGTTTGAGAAGGGAGCTTCAACAGCACGTTGATGCCTTGGAAGTCTTTCTCATTTTCTGATAGAAGAGAACTCCACACAAGCCAAAAAGCAGAGCACTTACTATCATAATTCCAATTATGAATATAATATCCTCCACATCCTCGACAGAAAACACGTCCAGGCATAACATGTTCCATTCGCCCCAGGAATCCATGATATAACCTGCAGGATGCGACTGCAAAGGGCACGTTGGTTCCCCAGGACCGGAAGGCTTCGTAGAAAAAATCATATCAATAGAGTTAACAGCCCACGAAACAAGCTCCATCGTAAATTTATGTTCGAGCGAGCACTGAAAAAAATAAAAACTGCAGACAAGACAAAGTGGCAAAGCAGGGAGAGGAAAACTCAGGAGGGAAGGAAGAAAGTTGCTGTTCCGTCCAGAGCCGGAAGTGATGATCATCTCATTGCTGATCTTATCATCCTTGTGATTCCTAACCCCAAAAATACACTACACGCGGTCCGTGTCCGCTCCGCTCCGCAGGTCGCAGCTGAGCGAGTCCAAAGTCCACTGCCTCTGCTCAGCTCAGGTCCGCCTGGATGCGCCGCTCCAAGACGCATGCGCGGGAATTGCGAGATTGCGCGATAAATCAAGTGATAAATAATGAAGTCAGAACAAAACAATTCATTCGGTGGAAGAAGGAGAACAACAGTAAAGGCTGCCTTGATCTTCTCTCGTAAATAAGCGACAGGACATGGTTTGAGCAACAGGAAGTGATGTTTACATTTCAGAATAAAATACTTTTTTATTTATTTATTTCTTGTATTGCGTTATTAGGTGTAGTCATAGTCATAAATATAATAGTTTAGTCATAGAATAGTCATAAATGATAGTTTGACAGCATTTTTGTACAAATAAATCCGTATAGAGCTAGGATTAGTCCGCCCGTGGTGATTTTATTTTGTAAATACGGAAGTTGTGCTCGTTCCTTTTCCTGTTGGTGCGACGTAATCTTCAAAAGTTGACTCCGGCACAGCTCCGGCGTCCGGCAGAAATAGAAAAATTTCTAATTTTGACGGACTGCCGTCCGCTCGCCGCAGCTCACCGCCGCCGTGCGGAGCCAGTGTACTTTATCTCATTGATTATAAAGGGTGCGTATTTGCTGCGGAGGTCGGACCGGAGCGGAGCGGACTCGGACCGCATGTAGTGTATTTTTGGCGTAAGGAGAACCTAAGCATCTTCATTTCTGCCACTTCCAGTTCTTTCTCCTCTTTTTGTCAATGACACCGTCTTCAGACCATACAATATAGCTGGTCTCACCACTGTCTTGTAAACTTTTCCTTTGATGTTTGCTGACACCTTTTTTGTCACAAATCACTCCTGAAACTTTTCTCCATCCACTCCATTCTGCCTGGACTCTCTTTTTCACTTCTTTCCCACAGTCCCCATTTTCCTGGACAGTGGACCCCAAGTACTTGAAGTCCTGCACCTTTGTGATCTCTGCTCCTTGTAGCTTCCTGTTCCACTGGCCTCCCTCTCATTCACACACATGTACTCTGTCTTACTACGGCTGACTTTCATTCCTTTTCTTTCAAGTGCATACCTCCACCTCTCCAAGTTCTCTTCCACCTGTTCCCTGTTCTCACCACAGATCACAATGTTATCTGCAAACATCATAGTCCATGGGGATTCCTGCCTGACCTCATCTGTTAGTCGGTCCATCACCAGAGCAAACAAGAAGGGGCTCAGAGCTGATCCTTGATGCAATCCCACATCCACCTTGAAGCTATCTGTCACTCCTACAGCACATCTCACCAATGTCTTGCTGTCCTCATACATGTCCTATACCAGTCTAACTTACTTTTCTACCACTCCAGATTTCCTCATGCAATACCACACCTCTTCTCTTGGCACCCTGTCATATGCTTTTTCTAAATCCACAAACACACAATGGAGTTCTTTCTGACCCTCTCTGTACTTCTCTATCAACATACTCAAAGCAAAGATGGCATCTGTGGTGCTCTTTCTTGGCATGAAACCATACTGCTGCTCACAGATAGTCATCTCTCGTTTAAGTCTTGCTTCCACAACTCTCTCCCCGATCTTCATTGTGTGGCTCATCAACTTAATTCCCCTGTAGTTGCTACAACATCACCCTTGTTCTTAAAAATGGGCACCAGCACACTTCTCCATTCTTCAGGCATTTTCTCACCCTCAAATATTCCATTAAATATTTGAGTCAAAAACCTCACTGCCATCTCTCCAAGACATTTACAAACCTCCACTGGTATGTCATCAGGTCCTACTGTCTTCCCCATCTTCATTCTTTTCAGAGCTTTCTGGACTTCACCCTCACTAATCTTTCCCACATCCTGGTCTACAGTTTCTATGACCTCCACTCTTCTTTCTCTTTCATTTTCTTCATTCATTAGCTCCTCAAAGTAATCCTTCCATCTTCCCATCACACTCTCCTCACTTGTTAGAACATTCCCATTTCCATCTTTAATAAGCCTAACCTGTTGCACATCCTTTCCAGCCTGATCCCTCTGTCTTGCCAATCGGTACAAGTCCTTCTCGCCCTCTTTAGTGTCCAGTCTCCCATACAACTCATTGTACGCCCTCTGCTTTGCCTTAGCTACTTCCTTCTTTGCTCTATGTCCCATCTCCTTATATTCCTGTCTCCTCTCTTCAGTCCTCTCACTGTCATATTTCTTCTTGGCTAATCTCTTTCTTTGAATGGCATCCTGCACTTCACTATTCCACCACTAGGTTTCCTTATCATCCATTCTGTGTCCAGATGACACACCAAGTACCTTCCTACCTGTTTCTTTAATTACTGTTGCTACAGTAGCCCAGTCACTTGGAAGCTCTTTCTTACCACCCAGAGCCTTTAACAGCTCGTCTCTGAATTTCTTACAATATTCTTCCTTCTTTAGCTTCCACCATTTGATCTTCTTCTCTGATTTTACTGTTTTTTTCTTCTTCACAACAACAGTCCTTCGACACACAACCATCCGATGCTGTCTGGCCACGCTCTCCCCTGCCACAACCTTACAGTCTCCAATCTCCCTCAGGTTTCCTCTTCTACACAGAATGTAGTTGACCTGTGTACTCCTTCCTCCACTCTTATAGGTCCCTCTATGTTCCTCCTTCTTTTGGAAATAAGTATTGACTACAGCCATGTTATGTCCTGCAATTGCATAAGACTGACAGCAGGGGGAACCTCCGAGTAGGGAGAGAACAGGATGTGTGCAGGAGAGAAGAAGGAGTGGAGAGAAGTGAAATAAAGCATGGTGTTATGAAGTCAGCTCCGTCTACAGTACTCTGATTCTACACCTACATATTAGCAACAATACAACATTGGCGACGAGGATCGACGAGAATCGACGAGGATGGCTCTTTCTGTACCTTTGCCTGCTTCATTCATGCCGTGCCCAGGTGAACCGACGATACCGTTTCCGACGTGGTTGAAGATGTTCGACAACTACATGCTAGTGATAGCCGCGTCGGGAGACGACTGGCCTGATGCCAGAAAGCGCGCGGTTCTACTCCATGCGTTGGGTACGGAAGGACAAAGACTTTTCTACAGCCTGCCGAATACCGGGACCACGTTCGCTACTGCTATTACTGCTCTTAAAGAACATTTCGTCCCGAAGGTGAACGTGATTGCTGAACGTCACAAGTTTCGACAACGTGTACAACGGCCGGATGAAAAGGTACAACAATTCTTAGCTTCTCTGCGTGAGTTAGCTGCCACATGTGACTTTGGAAACATGGAGGAACAAATGCTACGTGATCAACTGATAGAGCGTGTTGCTAATAATCGAATCAGAGACAGACTGTTACTCGAACCGGAGCTAACTCTTGCTAAAGCTACAACGTTGGCGCTACAAATTGAGAGTGGATTAAGAGATGCTAACGTACTTTCTGATGCTACCGCTGCTAGCATTTCTGTTCCCGTGAGGGCTGTACTGTCTGATGCTAACGCTGCTAACGCTTCAGCTCCCGTGAGGGCCGTACAAAGACAGCCGAAGTCAAGCCGCCGCTGGGACGCGAGGAGGACGCCGCGGGACCATGCTGCTTCCACGACTCAACTTGCTGCTACTACACGCCGTTCCTGCTTCCGCTGTGGATCCTTCGACCATCTTGCTAACAACCCTGCATGCCCTGCTGCTAAAACAACATGCAACCAGTGTGGTAAAATGGGTCATTTTTCACGTGTTTGCCGTTCAACTCAAAAGGAGGTACGTGAAGTCGTCGTTAATGAAGCCACAGTTCTTTACATGAACAATGCTGTACAAGACAAGATTCTCTGCACCGTTCAAGTGACTGTTAATGGACGACGTACAGATGTTGAGCTGATTGTGGATACAGGCTCATCAGTGTCCATTATACCAGAAGAGATCTACCACACCTACTTTTATGACTGTGTACTAACTGAACCTACAGTTACTCTTGTTACTTATGCAAAAGAGAAAATTGCTGTGAAAGGGTGCTTAAAAGCTACTATTTCTCATGATGGTATTTCTACTGAAGGTACTCTTATTGTTGTTCAGTCAGGTGCTGCTCTGCTGGGTTTAGATTTATTCCAAGCATTACAAATGAAGCTTGAGGGATGACAAATTGTTACTGCTAATGCTACTTCTCCTACCTCTATGGTTCAGCCAGCTTTAACAAATACTGCTTCTGATCATTCTCCAGGAATGTCAGTTCGGGAAGTTGGTTATGCTAAAAACTTCATACATAAAGTACAGATGTTGCCAAATGCTGTTCCAGTGCAACAAAAACTCAGGAGACTTCCATTTTCAGTACGACAAGCTGTGTCGGAAGAGATCAAGGATCTCCAGGAGAAGGGTATCATTGAACGTGTTGATGCTTCTCCGTGGGTTTCTCCCATAGTTGTGACACAGAGAAGAGATGGAGGAAAGCCTCGCATATGTGTGGATCTGCGAGAGCCTAACAAAGCAATTGTTGCTGATTGTCATCCATTACCGCACATAGATGAATTGTTTTCAAATCTTCGAGGGGCTACTGTTTTTTCTACGATTGACTTAGCTTCTGCATACCACCAAATGCCTCTGCATCCTGAAAGTCGTGATATTACTGCATTCATCACTCATGATGGACTTTTTCGTTTCTGCAGAGTCCCTTTTGGTTTAGCCTCTGCCCCGTCAGCGTTTCAGAAAATGATGTCGATCATTCTTACAGGCTTACCAGGTGTACAAGCATACCTGGATGACATCATCTGCTTTGGTGTCACACAAGAAGACCATGATAAACATTTACGGAGAGTACTTCAAGCTCTAACTGATGCTGGACTTACATTAAACATGCAAAAATGTAAATTCAGTCAGTCTTCCCTAAATTATCTGGGTCACACCATTTCGAGGGAAGGTCTTCAACCAGATCAGGATAGACTTGCTGCTGTGATTCATGCTCCAGCTCCACATGACCTGTCTTCTTTAAGGTCTTTCTTAGGTCTTGCATCATGGTACAATAAGTTCATTCCAGGCTTTGCAACGGTTGCTGAGCCACTACGTGAGGTGCTCAGAGAGTGTACAGATTCCACTTTCAAGTGGACTACGGAAGCTCAGTCTAGCTTCACTTCACTGAAGGACTTGATTGTAAATTGTCCTGCCTTAGCTCTGTACCACCCTGAATTGCCAATTTACGTTACTACTGATGCCTCAGATTATGGTTTAGGCGCTGTGTTAACGCAGCTACATCCAGATCAAAGTGAGAGAGTTGTCGCTTTTGCATCAAGAACTCTTTCTCCTGCTGAGCGCAAGTATTCCACGGTTGAACGTGAAGCTCTTGCCTGCGTTTGGGCAGTGGAAAGGTGGAGAACATACCTGTGGGGTCGTCGTTTTGCTCTTCGTACAGACCACCAAGCACTTACCACCTTACTCACTTCTAAAGGTGCTGGTCGTGCTGGATTGAGAATTGCC